>JAYKKM010000134.1:707500-985000 GCA_035772405.1 Chrysogorgia sp. JL179-B06
AAACTTGTATAGTATTTCTAATTTTTCATACATAGTTAATTTTTATGAATTCTCATCACAGCCCAAGAAATACGACTAATATGGTATACATTGTAGTAGCGCTTCTGCTTTGATTTCATGACGACTTTATTAACAAACACGGAATTTGTGATACACCATGGTGACAGGATTATTATTATTATTAAAACTTATTTACACAAACACGGTAGCACGTACTAGTTTGGCTGTGTTCACAAATCTAAAATTAACATAGTTATAACTAATGCATTTAGAACTAATAACATTTGCAGTTAAACCATTCCAGGACAAAGCTCCTCGATTTGAAAACATTTTTAAGGAAATTTGTGCTGGGCTTAGATCGGATAAGTAACAATTTCGATTATTGCTACGTAATTAGTAATATATTATTGTTGTTGAAATCGATACGATCCATTGAACCGTGGGATCATGAGTTTTGCTAGCTTGGCAGAATTGTTCTTTTTTACTGGAACTTATTCTTCTTTCAAGCTGCTGTTTCTGTCGTCGTTGCCGCGTACACCTTCTTGAAAACCCTTGTTGGATGTCAAACGCTGACAGATTTGTTGGTTTAGTTGACTCACGATCTTCGACACTTTACATTCGATCTCGTTGCCCACGCGTTTACGATTCTTGTGTTTGACGTGTCTTGTGTTTGACGTGTCGGATTTTAATGTCTTTTGTGGATCCACCCACGTATTGTATTTGGACGCAAGTTTAGCTTGCTTCTCTTGCGATTTCGTTTCGCCCAAGTTTCTTTCAGCTGTACACTCGAATAGTG
This sequence comes from Chrysogorgia sp. JL179-B06, assembly GCA_035772405.1. Taxonomy (NCBI): domain Eukaryota; kingdom Metazoa; phylum Cnidaria; class Anthozoa; order Scleralcyonacea; family Chrysogorgiidae; genus Chrysogorgia; species Chrysogorgia sp. JL179-B06. The sequence continues at coordinate 708,297 of JAYKKM010000134.1, forward strand.
CTTGGAACCTGTTAGGTAAACCTCCACTTCTTCCATTCATGTCCAGTTCCCACCATTTTCCTCGTATGTCAGATAACTTGATAGAAAGGTAATGTTAGTTCAGATAGAAAGGTAATGTTAGTTCGACAATACTCTTGCATGTAGTCCTCAAGAGTAATCAGTCAATGTATATGTTCGTATTTGGGATGCAACGGACCCCTTAAGATAAGAAAACTTCAAGGAATCTTGAAACTCGGAGTCAATATGATACGATCCATTGATCCGTGCGATCTGCACGTGTTTTGGTTGCTTGGCAGAATTGTACTTCTTTGTTGTATCTGATATCTTTTCCTTGCTAGCTGCTGTCTCTGTTGCCGTTGCCGCATATACTTTCATCAGAACCATTGTCAGATCTTAATTGCTTTAGTTGACTCATCTTAACACCATCTTTGTCGACATTATTTTCCATCTCTTCGCCCCATGCTGAGTCGTCGCGCGTCTTCTTCAGTTTCTCTGGCAGTCCAAATTTTCACTTCGATCGCTTCATTCACGTCCTTGATGGTCATCATTATTTTGGAAATCTTCCATCGGCTCGTTGGAGATGCTACGTATCGCGAATTTCCCTCCCCAAGTATCAACGACAACAAACAATTAGAAACAATTCGTGTTTCGTTTGAATCGCTCAAGTTAGTAACCACAATGGGGCGTCATTGTTGAAAAAAGTATACAAAGGTGTTTAAATGCTTTTTTGATGCAAATTAATCAGAAACGCTGGATATTATCCAACCAATTATCATGACCTTGTATCGTAGTTAATTAAACACAGTACAATGGTTGTCTAGCAGTTGTATATTCATTTCAAATGTAGTTAAAATGCAAAAATAAAACGTGACACTATTACAAAACTGGTTAACATATATATCTAAAACTATATATATTTATATATATATATAGTTTTGAGATTATAGAAGTGAAAAAAGAAAAAAATTAAAATGTTATTATCAGTTGGATACTGCGTGCATTTGAATAATTTGAAATTGTTTTTGTATAGCTTTCCCTTGTTATGTTAAGTGTTAACAGCATGTTACATGGCACTTAGTGCAGAGTGATGGCTTGGTACATACATCATTGTATTATGTACTTTTCAAAGTATACTGGGTGTGATTATTTTGTGTACGTGTTGTAGTTTTCTCATCGTGCACATTGCTTTTTTCCGTCTTTTTTTTTTTTGCTTTGTGGGCCTTGCTCCTAGTGTACTACAGTCTCTGAAAATATAACCTGCGTGGCGGCGTTAGGGGGACGTGGAGAGCGGAAAGGCAAAGTGGGGAGGGAACGCCACGAAAGACCCATGTTTTTGGATTTCCGCTCACATGAAGAACTGTCAAAAACAACCAATCAGCCACTAGCGGGCTTTCCTCAATGATTAAAACATTTCACTTCGGGCCGTATCGTGAAATATCCATGTCTGAAACTCCGTAAAAAGCTTGACTGCATCTGGTACAAGATTTATTTTGAAAATTTATTCAACCAATCGTGTAGACATGGAAGCAGAGTTGATTCTGGCTGAGGCTAGTGAATCAATCGGCTTTGCATTACTACGCAGTGAAACTTTCTCCGAGCGTGTTCGTAGGTCTTGCGACAGAAAAAAATAAGAAATGCTTTTGAACTTTATAACTTTATTAAAACAGTATTAACACATGCGAAAGAAGGAGATAGCAATGTTCCACCAACCGATAACATCAATATCCCTGTTAGAATGAACAACATCTGACTACCGAACACCTTAACTCCAGAATGGGATTTGGCCAAGAAATTTCATATGCAAGACAACTTAGAAACAATCACTTATATACGTCTAGCCGTACGTCTCTTTACTCTGAAACATCGAAGGAATTTTCCGGAGGCCCAGAGAGTACTGTTGAAATACCTGAAGACAAGGACAAGGTAGAAATCACAATAATAGCTGCTTCCCCTGCCGACTGATAATCACGCGCTCGCACGAACGTCTGGTAAATCTACTAAATCCATAATCAAACTCTTGCCAAATCCCGTTGGCAGTGGCGTACCGTGAACATTTTGGATGGGGGGTGTATCGTCTTAGTTTTACCGACGAACACGTGGGCGCGGGGCTGAAGTCGACAAGTAGGTAATCAGTGACCGCATTTTTAGGGGGGTGCGGGGGTCCTTCCCCGGAAAATTTTGAAATCTAGAAGCTCGGAAAGACAATTTGCAGCAATTTGAGCAAACTTTTTCATCTAATTCTGCAGCGATCATAGTTCAAATGAATCCAAGAGTTGCCTGCTGCCTACTACTAGGTTGGATCGGAAATCGGGAAAAGGGAGGTTTATAAGCTCAGGAATATTAATTTAACATTAACCCATGCAATTAAATCGAATTTTATACAACCGACAAAGGTTAAACAGTCGATTAAGTCAATTTTACCAACGATCTAACATGACGAACAGTTTACCGACAGCTTTAACTATTACAAGGTTTTCCTAACTTCCTGTCTGACCAATCGGTTTTACCGACGATGCCAGGCTTTACAGACCGACTCCACGTTTTACCGACCAATTCAGTGAAAAGTGGGGGGGGGGGGGTGTCACACCCCCCCGTACGGTACGCCCCTGCCCGTTGGTAATACCATCAAAACATCTTTTCCTGCCAGCAGCTCCCTCGTTCCAAATTTGTGTTCCTGTTTTAATTTAAAGCTACGACCAGCAACGAACTGAAGATCCGTTAAAGCTTTCGAAAGATAATAATCTACGACCCAGATTTACTGCGACCTTGGTGCTCGATCCAGTCTTTTTTCTAGCAAAATCTATCAACACGGTTTTTTGTCGCCATTTTTAAATGTTTATTTCCTGATAGGAAACCCCTAGTACTAATGAGTTGAGTTAGCCAATCAGAATTTAGCGTCTTCTGGTGGATGTAGAAATCAAAAAACATGGGTCTTTCGTGGAGGCGTTCCATTCGCCCTCACCCTAGTCCCCTCCCCAATCCCTAAACGACCAGATTTACTGCGATAGGTCCTTTAGTAATGGCGCCTGTCAAATTTTTCCATATGTACTTCTAGTACGTATTCCATATAAGGAAGTGACCGACGAGCAAATACAAGGCATTAACGAACAAATACCTGGCACTCGTACCAGCCCACTGGATGTGGGATTATTAACACGTTACGATATGTTCGATTATCCGCACTTTTTAAGAAAACTACGTTCGCTAGCAGGATAAGCTGTACGCATATTGTAAACAGATAATTTATCTTTGTTTTAATATATATTGTAGCTTTGTGAGTTGATTATTTCTCAAGAAAACGTTCGTCGAAGACAGCCGTGTTTTTGTTTACAATGGTATCCGTATTAGGAAAATTATATTTTGGGCATGTTCGATTATCCGCGCTTTCAAAGAGAACTAAGTTAGCTACCGGGATAAAGCTGTAGGTATGTTGTAAATAGATCATTTAACTTTCCTTTGATATATTCTATAGCTTTGGGGGTGGTTTATTTCTCAAGAAAACGTTTGCCAAAGGGTTAGGACCTTTGTTGTTTTGGGGTCGGTTACAATCCAATTAACAAGGAGGCTGGTACGAGAGTTGAACGTGTCAGCTATTTGCTCGTTAATTCACTCTATTTGCTCTTCAATGCCTTCTATTTGCGCTTCCTTATAAGGAATACGTACTAGATACCCTATCAATTTTTCGGGCTTCATTTTCTGGCATCGGAGGACAATAGATTGCTCGATCTAGTCTTCTTTCTAGATCAGTGAACTGAACAGACAATGATAGCAATCTTAAAAATAAGGTTTACGCGGAAAGACTGAAAACTAGTTGTTCCAGGATTAATTAGTAGCAAGGTTAGTACAAGGGTTGATATTAAGGAGACGGTTACTTAGTATAAAGGTTTGAAATATATAACTCTAACCCAAAATCAAACCCTTATACTAACCCTCACCCTAATATTAACCCTTGTACTAACCTTAGGATAGGATAGGATAGAAACTTTATTTAAAAAGGGTTACACTAAATAGTACAAAGTACTAACAAACTTGTGGCCCTCGAAAAATGAAAATGTATATAAGTGTATATCTATATATATATATGTACAAAAGTGTAAAAATATAAAAATTAATGACTAAATTACATGATAATGTTAATATAATGATACAAGGTGAAGTCCTAATTACATGACAGTTGAAATACACTGTGTAAAGTTAAAAGTTAAAATCAGAAAAAGACGTGAATTGCTTAAATTCTTTTTGGTAATCACAAAAACACCTATACAAAGACTGCTTAAAGAAATTAAGGGAGCCAGACTAAGTGGCAGTTTGTTCCAAAAGTTAATAGCGGTAACTGAAAAAGTTCGGCCAGCTTCTGCAACTCTAGTGAATTTAGGTGTTATTAAGCTCAAATGAGCGCTGCCGTGTGTTTCTAGAATGTTGGTGACTATTTAATTTTAACAGTCTGTTTAAATACTCAGAAGCATCATTAACAGTACGATTGTATACTATTATACATTTTCTAATGTCCGACTCTACATAAAAAGGTATCCAACCAAGTCTGTTAATAAATCCACAGAGGAATGGCATGGTTGAGCATTAAGAATAATTCTAGTGCAGCGTTTCTGAAGTTTCAATACTTTTACGATATTGTTCTTACGACAGTTTGTCCAAGTTGGGCTACAGTAAAGAAATAACGGTTTGATCATAGCATTGTAAAAGAGAATTCGTTCAGCTGTAGGCAAATACGACTTTATAGACTTCAATATTCCAATGCGTTTTGGTATTTTTTGATAGTTTTTTAACCTTCGTACTAACCCTGGAACAACTAGTTTTCAGTTTTTCAGCGGAAACCTTATTTTCAAGTACACTTTCTAGTGATCACCATAGGATCATAAATAAAACTAGAGGGGGGTATCCAATCTTCATTTCAGTCAACCCCGGGTAACCAAACGCCGCCATCTTGTATAAATTGGAGGGCAATTTTATATTTATATTTGATATTAAAGAAATCATTTTGATCTTTTACTGAAAAAAAATGGCCCAAGTAACAATAGACAACCCGGTCTCTTCCTTAAATTAACTATTATCCTTAATTTACAAATCGCTCTGAATTAAGGATAATGAATGGTTAATCTAATGTTCCAACCCAACCCCAACAAAGATTCTAACCCTAACTCCCCGCCTAATGCGTTTTCTAACACTAACCCCCCGGCAAAATTTCCTCCATCCCTAAATTCGATCCATCCACACCCCTATTTGAGGTTCTAGATTTATAGAGTAGTGAGAGATACTAAGCTTGTGGGATAGTAATTGACTGTTATACGCATGCGCGACTCTCACGATCGCCACTAAATTAACCATTATTCTTAATTTAGAGCGATTTGAAAATTAAGGATAATGGTTAATTGAAGGGAAGAGATCGTGTTGCAATAGAACAACAGGCTTAATCGCCAAATAGTGAAAAAGAAACGCTAAAATCGCGAGGTTCTCGAATTGCAGAAAAAGGACTGGGATCAAGACGTTTGCCCTTCAATTGAGGTATGATAGCTGTCAAAAACTGGTCTTCAACCATATGCAAACCAACCACGGAAGTAATTGTTCCCAATCCCCAAAACAACAAATATCCCAACCCCCTGCCTAACGAGTTTTCTAACCCTAAACCCCGCCTACTTAGTTTTCTAACCCTAACCCCAACGTGTTTTCTCCGCGTCTCCTTTCTCCTCCGCAGAGTCTTATATATTTTTATTAGAAAAGCGCGGGCGACGAAGACGGGCGCCTCCGATTTTCCTCGATCCAATATGGTATACATTGTAGTAGCGCTTCTGCTTTGATTTCATGACGACTTTATTAACAAACACGGAATTTGTGATACACCATGGTGACAGGATTATTATTATTATTATTATTATTAAAACTTATTTACACAAACACGGTGGCGTACTAGTTTGGCTGTGTTCACAAATCTAAAATTAACATGGTTATAACTAATGCATTTAGAACTAATAACATTTGCAGTTAAACCATTCCAGGACAAAGCTCCTCGATTTGAAAACATTTTTAAGGAAATTTGTGCTGGGCTTAGATAAGTAACAATTTCGATTATTGCTACGTAATTAGTAATATATTATTGTTGTTGAAATCGATACGATCCATTGAACCGTGGGATCATGAGTTTTGCTAGCTTGGCAGAATTGTTCTTTTTTACTGGAACTTATTCTTCTTTCAAGCTGCTGTTTCTGTCGTCGTTGCCGCGTACACTTTCTTGAAAACCCTTGTTGGATGTCAAACGCTGACAGATTTGTTGGTTTAGTTGACTCACGATCTTCGAGACTTTACATTCGATCTCGTTGCCCACGCGTTTACGATTCTTGTTTTTGACGTGTCGGATTTTAATGTCTTTTGTGGATCCACCCACGTATTGTATTTGGACGCAAGTTTAGCTTGCTTCTCTCGCGATTTCGTTTCGCCCAAGTTTCTTTCAGCTGTACACTCGAACAGTGCTTGGAACCTGTTAGGTAAACCTCCACTTCTTTCATTCATGTCCAGTTCCCACCATTTTCCTCGTATGTCAGATAACTTGTTCAAGGTAATCTTAGTTCGACAATACTCTTGCATGTAGTCCTCAAGAGTAATCAGTCAATGTATATGTTCGTATTTGGGATGCAACGGACTCCTTAAGATAAGAAAACTTCAAGGAATCTTGAAACTCGGAGTCAATATGATACGATCCATTGATCCGTGCGATCTGCACGTGTTTTGGTTGCTTGGCAGAATTGTACTTCTTTGTTGTATCTGATATCTTTTCCTTGCTAGCTGCTGTCTCTGTTGCCGTTGCCGCATATACTTTTATCAGAACCATTTTCAGATCTTAATTGCTTTAGTTGACTCATCTTAACACCATCTTTGTCGACATTATTTTCCATCTCTTCGCCCCATGCTGAGTCGTCGCGCGTCTTCTTCAGTTTCTCTGGCAGTCCAAATTTTCACTTCGATCGCTTCATTCACGTCCTTGATGGTCATCATTATTTTGGAAATCTTCCATCGGCTCGTTGGAGATGCTACGTATCGCGAATTTCCCTCCCCAAGTATCAACGACAACAAACAATTAGAAACAATTCGTGTTTCGTTTGAATCGCTCAAGTTAGTAACCACAATGGGGCGTCATTGTTGAAAAAAAGTATACAAAGGTGTTTTTTAAATGCTTTTTTGATGCAAATTAATCAGAAACGCTGGATATTATCCAACCTATCATGACCTTGTATCGTAGTTAATTAAATACAGTACAATGGTTGTCTAGCAGTTGTATATTCATTTCAAATGTAGTTAAAATGCAAAAATAAAACGTGACACTATTACAAAACTGGTTAACATATATATCTAAAAGTATATATATATATATATATATATATATATATATATATATATATATATATATATATATATATATATATATATATATATATATATATATATATATATATATATATATATATATATATATATATATATATATATATATATAGTTTTGAGATTATAGAAGTGAAAAAATTAAAAATTAAAATTTTATTATCAGTTGGATACTGCGTGCATTTAAATAATTTGAAATTGTTTTTGTATAGCTTTCCCTTGTTATGTTAAGTGTTAACAGCATGTTACATGGTACTTAGTGCAGAGTGATGGCTTGGTACATACATCATTGTATTATGTACTTTTCAAAGTATACTGGGTGATTATTTTGTGTACGTGTTGTAGTTTTCTCATCGTGCACATTGCTTTTTTCCGTCTGTTTTTTTTTGCTTTTTGAGCCTTGCTGCTAGTGTACTACAGTCTCTGAAAATATAACCTGCGTGGCGGCGTTAGGGGGACGTGGAGAGCGGAAAGGCAAAGTGGGGAGGGAACGCCACGAAAGACCCATGTTTTTGGATTTCCGCTCACATGAAGAACTGTCAAAAACAACCAATCAGCCACTAGCGGGCTTTCCTCAATGATTAAAACATTTCACTTCGGGCCGAATCGTGAAATATCCATGTCTGAAACTCCGTAAAAAGCTTGACTGCATCTGGTACAAGATTTATTTTGAAAATGTATTCAACCAATCGTGTAGACATGGAAGCAGAGTTGATTCTGGCTGAGGCTAGTGAATCAATCGGCTTTGCATTACTACGCAGTGAAACTTTCTCCGAGCGTGTTCGTAGGTCTTGCGGCAGAAAAAATAAGAAATGCTTTTGAACTTTATTAAAACAGTATTAACACATGCGAAAGAAGGAGACAGCAATGTTCCACCAACTAGCCCTGTTAGAATGAACAACATCTGACTACCGAACACCTTAACTCCAGAATGGGATTTGGCCAAGAAATTTCATATGCAAGACAACTTAGAAACAATCACTTATATACGTCTAGCCGTACGTCTCTTTACTCTGAAACATCGAAGGAATTTTCCGGAGGCCCAGAGAGTACTGTTGAAATACCTGAAGACAAGGACAAGGTAGAAATCACAATAATAGCTGCTTCCCCTGCCGACTGATAATCACGCGCTCGCACGAACGTCTGGTAAATCTACTAAATCCATAATCAAACTCTTGCCAAATCCCGTTGGCAGTGGCGTACCGTGAACATTTTGGATGGGGGGTGTATCGTCTTAGTTTTACCGACGAACACGTGGGCGCGGGGCTGAAGTCGACAAGTAGGTAATCAGTGACCGCATTTTTTAGGGGGTGCGGGGGTCCTTCCCCGGAAAATTTTGAAATCTAGAAGCTCGGAAAGGACAATTTGCAGCAATTTGAGCAAACTTTTTCATCTAATTCTGCAGCGATCATAGTTCAAATGAATCCAAGAGTTGCCTGCTGCCTACTACTAGGTTGGATCGGAAAATCGGGAAAAGGGAGGTTTGTAAGCTCAGGAATATTAATTTAACATTAACCCATGCAATTAAATCGAATTTTATACAACCGACAAAGTTTAAACAGTCGATTAGGTCAATTTTACCAACGATCTAACATGACGAACAGTTTACCGACAGCCTTAACTATTACAAGGTTTTCCCAACTTCCTGTCTGACCAATCGGTTTTACCGACGATGCCAGGCTTTACAGACCGACTCCACGTTTTACCGACCAATTCAGTGAAAAGTGGGGGGTGTCACACCCCCCCCGTACGGTACGCCCCTGCCCGTTGGTAATACCATCAAAACATATTTTCCTGCCAGCAGCTCCCTCGTTGCAAATTTGTGTTCCTGTTTTAATTTAAAGCTACGACCAGCAACGAAGTGAAGATCGGTTAAAGCTTTCGAAAGATAATAATCTACGACCCAGATTTCCTGCGACTTTGGTGCTCGATCCAGCCTTTTTTCTAGCAAAATCTATCAACACGGTTTTTTGTCGGCATTTTTAAATGTTTATTTCCTGATAGGAAACCCCTAGTACTAATGAGTTGAGTTAGCCAATCAGAATTTAGCGTCTTCTGGTGGATGTAGAAATCCAAAAACATGGGTCTTTCGTGGAGGCGTTCCATTCGCCCTCACACTAGTCCCCTCCCCAATCCCTAAACGACCAGATTTACTGCGACTTAGGTATTTTAGTAATGGCACCTGTCAAATTTTTCGGGCTTCATTTTCTGGCATCGGAGGACAATAGGTTGCTCGATCCAGTCTTCTTTCTAGATCAGTGAACTGAACAGACAATGATAGCAATCTTTAAAATAAGGTTTACGCGGAAAGACTGAAAACTAGTTGTTCCAGGATTAATTAGTAGCAAGGTTAGTACAAGGGTTAATATTAAGGAGACGGTTACTTAGTATAAAGGTTTGAAATATATAACTCTAACCCAAAATCAAACCCTTATACTAACCCTAACCCCCCGGCAAAATTTCGTCCATCCCTAAATTCGACCCATCCACACCCCTATTTGAGGTTCTAGATTTATAGACTAGTGAGAGATACTAAGCTTGTGGGATAGTAATTGACTGTTATACGCATGCGCGACTCTCACGATCGCCACTAAATTAACCATTATCCTCAATTTAGAGCGATTTGAAAATTAAGGATAATGGTTAATTTAAGGGAAGAGATCGTGTTGCAATAGAACAACAGGCTTAATCGCCAAATAGTGAAAAAGAAACGCAAAAATCGCGAGGTTCTCGAATTGCAGAAAAAGGACTGGGATCAAGACGTTTGCCCTTCAATTGAGGTATGATAGTTGTCAAAAACTGGTCTTCAACCATATGCAAACCAACCACGGAAGTAATTGTTCCCAATAACCAAAACAACAAATATCCCAAACCCCTGCCTAACGAGTTTTCTAACCCTAAACCCCCGCCTACTTAGTTTTCTAGCCCTAACCCCCAACGTGTTTTCTCCCCGTCTCCTCTCTCCTCCGCAGAGTCTTATATATTTTTATTAGAAAAGCGCGGGCGACGAAGACGGGCGCCTCCGATTTTCCTCGATCCACTCCCCGCGCGCCTTCCTCGCCTGCCTTTTCTAATTAAAATATAATAAGCCTCTGCGGAGGAGAGAGCCCCGTCTCTATAGCCCGCGCGCCCGCCGACACCCCTATTCGAGGTGCTAAAGTAATAGACTCATGAGAGAGACTAAGCATGTGGCAATAGTAATTGACTGTTACACGGATGCGCTAGCTCGGACGCATGCGCACGCCGTGGTTCGTATGCATTGTTGCAGACCAGCTTTTGACAACTATAATACCTTTTCAATTTGCCCAAAATGCGCCGTTCAATTGGTTACCAAATTCTGGGCCCGGCGCCCACGTCTAATTTTATTTATGATCTCCTATTCTTAAACCATTAAAATGACGTCATGTGATGTTATGACGGCACGTGACGTTTTTACGTCATTTCGGAGAGAAAATCATAGACAGTTACAGAGAAATACAAATACTTTTTTCATCTTCCGTAAATTTTCTTAAACAAATAATTCATCGCATATAAATATAATCTATCAAGTATCATTTGTCCATATTGTCCGCGACGTCTACACGAACTGACTTTTTACAAAATCCAACGAGCTTATTAAATACACAGGTATAGTTTATCAAAATAGATGTACGAGCAAATATTACATTAAAATAACGTATATTTTTTCAACGAAAATTATTGTAAATATTTTGAAAGTTGATTATAAATATTGCGCGGCGTATCGCATGAATTGTTAAATTATTGTTAGACTTCACTTTGTGGTATTTTGCGGAGTTTTTCATCCAAAACATCTGTCGCTTTCCACACACGGATAAGGCGATCGCTGAAAATAAGAATAGTTCATTTTTAAAAAAACTAAGAGTAATCAAAGACCGTGGTGTATGATTTAGCTAGTTTCCAGGTCTGTACATAGCGAGTCCAACTCTGATGCCTGTGGTGTTTCCAGCACATCCTCCCAACTTAGAATTACCAATAATCAGTAAGTGTGCAAATTACCAATAATTGGTAATTGTAGGGTTAGAACCCAACCCCAACACAACGCCAATCCTAACCCTAACCCCCCACCTTAAGTGTCTTAAATCAGCATATCCTCTCACCTAGGATTCAGGATTATCCTGAAATGTCATCTGGACCAGGATTCAGTAAAAACACAGCCGGGGGTTAGGGTTAGGAAGACACTTAAAGCGGGGGGAATGGGGTTAGAATTAGGATTGGTGTTGTGTTAGGGTTGAGTTCTAGAACCCTACACAATTACCAATTATTGGTAATTCAAGGCAATTGCACAAGCAACATAGAATTAACCATAATCAGTCAGTAAATTTACTTTCTAGTCCCAGTCCCCCAACGGTTACATGATCTCAGTGGTTCAGTTCTAGTGCCCAAGTAATTTGAAACTCGTAACAGCTGCCACTTGCTGCCACGTGAATACGCGTGACAATCATTGAAAGCTGAGACAACACAACACTGATCTCAAAAATAGGACTGGATCGAGCTTCTGTTGTTACAAAAATGAAGCCAACAGCGGCCATATTGGAGTGACCACCTAAGGAGTACTGTGGCATCACAGACATGTTGGGGAGGATTCTGACATTTGCTATTTAACTTTAGCAAAGGAAACATACTCGCTGGACAGTTATTAAATGTCAGAATTCTGCCTTTCCTCTCCGATTCACCACTGTATTCGTAATGAGGTCACTCATGAGACGTCAAATTAGGTTTAAGATTTTATGCATTTAATGTCAACAAAGAAAATATATTGGCCAGACACTAAACCTATTTTGCGAGCGTCGCATTTCGATTTGCTTGCAAACTCGGAGCTTTTGATGATCTCTCGTCAATTCGCATTATGCAAATATACAGGCTTCAAAATAAGCTCGTCAGATACAACAGAAAGCTCAATCCAGTCCTATTTTTGAGATCAGTGAACACAACACTCATGTGCGGGATAACACGCAGCGCGGGAACCGCAGGGATCGTCACGCGTATTCGTTTTCTCTCGCGTGTTTTCCTGCGCTGCGTGTTATGCACGATGGAGTGTTGTGTCGTCTCAATTTCTAGTGATCGTCACGCGTATTCACGCGGCAGCACGCAGCTGTTTCGCACTGATCTCAAAAATAGGACTGGGTTGAGCTTTCTATTGTTTTTGAAGCTTGCATATTTGCATAATGTAAATTGTCGAGAGATCATTAGAAGCTCGGATTTGCAACAAAATCAAACTGTGACGCTCGCGAAATAGGTTTAGTGTCTGGCCAATATAGTTTCTTTGTTAACATTAAATGCATAACATCTTGAACCTAATTTGACATCCCGTATAATTAGACTACTCTCACTGGATAATTGGATCCAACGGCGGCCATTATTACTAAGGGACCAAAGTCGCAGTAAATCTGTAGGTAGGCCATGAATCGTTTTACCCAGTAATTTGAAAATGTCTTCTGGTACTCTTTATAGTAAAATTATTTTATTTTGTCGATGGTAAGAGCACATAATCCAACAAAAAACCTCATAGGATCCTTAGTTGGTCCATTAGTAATGGCGGCTTCATTTTCTTAACAATACTGTAGTTGCTCGATCCAGTCTTCTTTCGAGATCAGTGGCTGTTTCGAGTTTCAAATTACCGAGACAGTGGAGCTTATGTAACTTGCATGCGCATCTTTAATTAAATAAAACATCAGAATTTCCATAATATAGAATAAAACAGATAAATACACCACAGGCATCAGAGTTGGGCTCCTGTGGTCTGTACGCCAAATAACGCACGCTGATTGGTTACTGAGAGGTCTGGGACCTACGATATTGTCCTGTCAGCCTATAAATCAGGAAATGGATCTTACTACCTCTCTATAGTATTTATGTAGTGAAAAATTCAGTTCGAAATAAACTCTCTTACTTGAACGAAATATAAAAATTATAAAGATTGCCGTTTACAACTCATAGCTCAATTCATTTTTAAGATATTAAGATTTGTTTGATTGGTGATTTACTGAAAAAGCGTGAATATCTTTGGGATTATTAAATCAAATCATTCGAAACGTAAATCATGGGACACACTATACACTTGTTGACTGGCGCAGAGGCCGGAAACATCGAATTTTACGGACCCGAAGGTTTCGATGTCACCCGAGGGCTTTAGCCTGAGGGTGACATTGAAACCTGAGGGACCGTAAAACTCGATGTTTCTCGAGGCAAAAGTTTTGTTATATACCGTTTTTTTCAACAAAATGCATTAACGCTTACTTACAGGCTCCATTACGATTTCATCTTGGTTTAGCTAAATGCTCGAAATCTTTGGGAAGCTCGAAATCTTTCGAAATACTCGAAGAGTCCAAAGTTCTTGATCTGATGCAATAATAATTGTGTATTCACGTGAACAACGCATGAATAAAGCTGACGTCAGAGGGAAACAGTGCAATGTTTCCCTCGGCAGAAGAAACATTGAGTTTGTTGAACAATACGTGACCATAATTTGACCAATAATATTTCATCTTTGGGAAAGGAAAGTCTTTGGTATAATATAACAAACACACATGCACACTTTCATGATTTTGTTACATAATCCCAAATATACACAGGTTTCTTCAATAAATCATCATTATACAGTATGACGTCATATTGAGGATCATTTACATATCAAACAACTCTTAATATCTTAAGAACGAAGTGATAATTATATAGAAAAGTTGTAAACGCTAATTATTATAATTCATAAACACTTTTAAACATAACATTTCAGGGTCTTTGATATTGAATTATAATAGAATGATTAAATTTAAATAAATAATTTATTTTTTGGACTTCAGTTCCCCTTTAAATTAACCCGGGTGGAATGATGTGGAAGAGGGGGGGGGGGGGGGGCTTACGTTATACATGGATACACGAACAGAAAGTAATCATCTAGTAAACATCTAGAGTGATTTATGAAACGCTAAACAAACGGTAAAGTACATTGCTATGGATGTGATCTAGCTTAATCTACCTTGAAGCAGTGAATACGAATGAAGAGTTAGTGGCAATTGCATTGATAGGGTGTCGATGAGCCTTGATTTCACCTTTAAAGAAAAACGACAGTTGCCCATGAATGAATAGTAACATGTTATAACTATATACGGTAAATAGCTGCTAATAAGAAAATTTCATCTAGAAGAACTTCAGGCTGACATTTTGGGCCTCATGTATTTGACGACATTTAAATACTCTCTAATATTAATTATTAATTATTATTCTTAAAGCCCTCTGTATACAAGAAGTTGTGTATCGCTTCGCTACTTTGGGAGTGCGCTCGACAGGCCTGGCTGTTAGTGTTGAGTGAAAGCGGCGAATACTATCTATATGGAGAAATCACTGGCTGTCCTGATCGTGTCTCAATAGCTCAAAGGTTAGAGCGCCGAAACGTTGATTCGGAGACGAGAGTTCGATTCCCGGTTGGGGCAGTCACGTTTTCCATATATATGTATTTGACTAAATTAAATCCTCTCTAATCTTAATTAATCATTCTTAAAGCCCTCTGTATACAAGAAGTTGTGCAGTTTGGGAAGTGCGCTGGAGAGGCCTTGCTCCACGTTATGGTTAGATGCGATGTCTGCCTGTTCGTGTCAAGTGAAAGCGGCGAATTTAATATGTATATGGAGAAATCACCGACTGTTCTGTCCGTGTCTCAATAGCTCAAAGATTAGAGCGCCGAAACGTTGATTCGGAGACCAGGGTTCGATTCCCGGTTGGGGCAGTCACTTTTTCCATATATGTATTTCACTATATTTAAATCCTCTCTAATATTAATTAAATAAGAACCCTTTTAAGATTGTGATCAGGAGTACATCGGTCCGACTAAACGTCAGTTTCGTACGCGTTTAAAAGAACACCAAAGGCTGTTTTCTTTTTTTTAAAAGGAAAATTCTGCTTTGTCGGAACACGCGTGCCAACCATGAGATTGCGTGGGAAAATTCCAAAAGTTTTACCACTAACCGCGGTACCATCAGAGACGTTGTTTGGAGGTTTGGCATATCAATAGCGCACACGCCCCATTGAATCGCGATGACGGTGGTCTATTACCAGAAGCTTATTTGCATCTTGTTAATAGATAACGTCATCATCGGTTCTATGAGGGTATAAATAGGTATCCTAACTTTACAACAATCACCCCTGATGAAGACACTAGACTGGAGTGTCGAAACGTTGGGTCATAGACAGTAACCTTTAAAGTTACGTTCAAAACACTATTTAAGCCTCGTGTCAGGTTTAGATGGACATAATATCCCAAAACAAGTGTTACTGAAATTAAATTTACGCCTTACATGAGAATGGGCATTAGTTTACTTCTGATCTTTTTAGTTTTAGAGAAATATGGCTTTGTTTCTCGTATTTGTTGTAAATCGAAGGCCGCCATTTTTGTTCTGATTGCGGGCGAATGCGGTCACTCCCATTAATCTTTGACGTCATTGCGTGTTAGAAACACTACAGAGTGGTTTCACGTATTCCCCACTGATATAAAAAATAGGACTGGATTGAGCTTAATATTGTATCTGATGAGCTGATTTTGAAGCTTGCATATTTGCATAATGTAAATTGACGAGAGATCATTAGAAACTCCGAGTTTGTAAGCAAATCAAACTGTGACGCTCGCGAAATAGGTTTAGTGTCTGGCCAATATAATTTCTTTTAAATGCATAAAATCTTGAACTTAATTTGACGTCTCATATTAGGCTTCTCTCACTGGATAATTAGAGCCAACGGTGGCCTGATTACTAAGGGACCAAAGTCGCAGTAAATCTGCAGGCAGGTCATGAATCGTTTTACCCAGTAATTTAAAAAATATCTTCTGGTCCTCTTTATAGTAAAATTATTTTATTTTGTCGATGGTAAGAGAACATAATCCAACAAAAACCTCAGTTGCTCAGTTGGTCCCTTAGTAATGGCAGAAATAATTCACAATAATTCACAAAATAATTCACATTAATTATTCCATCTGTTGAACGTTGGAACATTGAAGTTACCCTCCAACATGGTTGCTTTGACGTCATGTGAAACCACTTCAAACAAAGAACTCTTCACAATACCATGACAATAGTGCTATCTCCTCCGCAGGCGAGGAATTAGCGATAAATTAGCGTTTTTGGGCAAGCAGGGCGCGGGCGGGAGGGGCGCGGTTTTAGTTATTATGAAGGAAGGATTTCTATTCACACTATTGTGAAGGATTTCTTTTCGTAGTTTTTATAGTACTCAATGACGTCAAAAATTAATGCAGCGACCGCATTCGCCCGCATTCGCAACAAAAATGACAACAGAAAGAAATGGAAGAAATTAGATCAAAGAAGAGCGGAGCATCGTGTTATTTTCTTTTATAAGTGCCATAATAATCGTATAGATCACAATTTTGATTATAGCCTGAATAAGAATTTTCATCAATATAACTATTAACACTAGTCATAAGTCAAATGGACACACTAGACTATGGGGCGGTCCTACTAAACACCGTCCGCGAACGTCCGCAACTTGTTTTCAATTGACAAAACGATTCTCAATGTCTCCTACATACTTAAAATATCTCCTACGCACTTAAATTTGAATATTACTATGCTCTGGTTTAGTTTAAAAGCACGAAATATTCCCTGCAAAAACTACTAATTTCCAAAACACTATTAATTTACCATAATCAAAAAGATGGCGGCATGTCGATTTTACAATGATCCTTTGCACACACAAAACTTGTTTTACTCAAAAATAGTAGAAGACATCGATTTGTGGACACAAAACAGAGCAGTTTCAAAGTGTTATATTTAATAACCGATTTATGTTCGCGAAGGGTAATGGTAAAATAGACACGACACTATCATGGTTGATATACACAGTAACACAAAAACTTCCTGCTCATTTCAATTATTGCTTACATTGCTTACATGTCATCAAATAAATAACGTCACTGTTTTTTCCTTTTTGGGAATGCCTTTTAAGAATTTTTGGATCAAGGCTTCCTTTTCTTTCTCGGTTTTACCAGTCCAGTTGCCTTGGCTTACCCTACCGTTTTTCATCCACGGAGCGACTTCAAAATGTCCTATCCCGTAAAGAGCGCGTTTCACGTCGGCATACTGAAGTTTCACTGTTTTGAAAATGTAGTCCGCAATGGCAAGAGATTATAAACTCCGCATGCCAGCTGCAGGAAACTTCTCTATCCACGAAACACGTTTTTTTGTAATCTGGCGCTCTTTTTAGTGTGGTATAGTACCGTTTAATTATTAGAATATCATCAACTTTGGTTGCAGAATAATAATAATAATAATAATAATGATGATGATGATGATAATAATAATAATAATAAAAAAATAATAAATATTAACAATATAAAGTTCGCGGAAGGTGTTTAGTAGCACACCTATGGGGCCAACTGTCTGGAATAAGATACCGTAAACCTCCGCATATAACCCCTGGGCTTATATTCGTTCGTAAGCACTTTTTTGATGGGCTTATACATGGGATGGGCTTATACATGGGGTGGGCTTATATACGGCGGGGCTTATATACGGACAAGATTTTATGTTAGTAATAACATTTATGAAACAAGGTTAACATATAACAAGATAAGATACTATTAAGTTATATAGTATTATTATTATTATTATTATTATTATTTACATAGTATTATTTATTATTGGTGCTAAGCTTTTTACCTTTACGGACCAGAAACACAAAGATATGTCAATGGTATATTGAAAGAACATTAGTTTCCGTTGAGCAAAATAATATTATTCTAATTATTAATTGTTGTTTTGGGGTTGGTTACAATCCAATAACTTATTGGTTACAATGCTAAAGTAATGCCAATAATTTATTGGTTACAACGTGCTGAACGGCTGTATTGAGTGTTTGTCTTTTGTTCCTTGCACTCAGTGAGCTCCCCGCTGGACATCGAGTTTGAGCCGTCGAGCAAACTCCAGAATGACACAAAATGGCGGCATGTAGAAGGAGACATGCGTCTAAATACAGGAATCGCACATCCATTTTATAGGAGATTACACCAGTCCTCAATATATGTTGTAGTGATTTATAGGTTATGGCTAGGTTATAGTAATTACAGTATAGTATAATACGGCGCTTTCTCGATATATGAACATCCGAAATCCAAACAATCCCAACCCAAATCCTAACCCTGAAACTGACTTGGGTTAATGCTATAATAATTTTACATTTCGGTTGCTCATGTATCGAGAAAGGGCCCATAATTATGGATATTTTTTGAGGTTTCTTGTACTTAAACAGGTTTGTGAAACGAAACAACAATTTACCTAACGAGGTGGATAATAATAACCGACCCCAAAACAACAAAGATTCTAACCCCCTTCCTAACGAGTTTTCTAACCCTAACCTAAATAGAAAACTTGTAAGGCACGGGGTTAGAATCTTTGTTGTTTTGGGGTCGGTTATTATTATCCACCTCTTTAGGCAAATTGTTGTTTCGTCTCGTAAACTTGTTTAAGTACAGGAAACCTCAAAAATAACCCAATACTGATAATACTAATATACTAACTGTAATTACTATAACATATAAATCACTACAATATATTGAGGACTTGGTGTAATCTACTATAAAGTGGATGTGCGATTCCTGTATTTAGACGCGTGTAGAAGGATAAAATACGAGAATGAAGACTATATTTGGCAAGTACAAGAGCAGATACATTATACTTAAAGGCTTTTTATTTAAAAATAATATTTTTGGGAGTAGTGTTCCTTTAATATTACAGCTTGCTGTTGGATTTCATACTGCCGAGTGAGACACTTATTTCGTTTTTTCTTCAAGCTTACTACAATCGTTCATAACACAATTTAAGACAACTGGCAGTACAGTTGCAGGGGCAATACCGATATCATAAATATTACAATAACAACATTATAAAATGCTTATTTCTATAATAGCATTTGTCATTATATACATTTTTACCAACTAAAAGTAGCAACCCCCCGAAATTATAATTGCAATATACACTATACAATATACTCAATAAATTATAAATTATATATCATAAATATATAAATTATAATAATTATAATTATATTAATTATATTAATTAATATAATTATAATTTATATAATACAAATATATAAATTATAATACTTATAAAATAGAATAAAATTAAATATAATATAATATATTATAATTATATAATATATATTTAATAATTATGATATATATTCAACTTATTAACTTTATAGTTAATATAAGTTAATAAGTTGAATATATATCATAATTATATATATATATATATATATATATATATATATATATATATATATATATATATATATATATATATATATATATATATATATATATATATATATATAGGAAAGTGTTTTTAGTTTGACAACGAAAGAAGAAGTAAATAACCACTCATTTCAGTTTGCTTATCGCACTAAACGTTTTCACTTTATTAAGCTCTTCAGGTGCATATGGTATAAATATAATATAAGTGATATAATAAATAAAGTGAAATATAATAATAAGTGAATTGAATATAAGAATATAATAAAGTGAAAACGTTAGTGCGATAAGCAAACTGAAATGAGTGGTTATTTACTTCTTCTTTCGTTGTCAAACTAAAAACACTTTCCTATAAATTTTGCTTGTGTTTCACCATTTGAACACTTTATATATATATATATATATATATATATATATATATATTGGTCTTACTCTGATGAAGGGCTCCGCTCGAAACGTCAGTGGTACAATATACATATATATATATATATATATATATATATATATATATATATATATATATATATATATATATATATATATATATATATATATATATATATATATATATATATATATTATATATATATATATATATATATATATATATATATATATATATATATATATATATATATATATATATATATATATATATATATATATATATATATATATATATTATGTAATTATTGTAATTATACTATATTATATATTATTATAAATACATTTTATAAAGATAAAAGATCATAAAAATATTTTGCCAATCATGCTGACGTGTAGTAAGTTGTAGGACTTAATTACTTAACAATTAAGTCCTACGACTTTACACGTCAGCATTGAGTGGCGAAATGTAATGGCGCCAAAGAAGGAAGTCCCATTTCTTGATACTGTTGTCTCTTGATCCACTGAATAGGTTATTACCTTGCAATACAAGGGACTGGACTCCATCATAATGCGGTGGTTCGAAGGTCTGAATAGGAGCCTGGGGACAAGAAATAAGTTAAGACGAAGGTACTAAGAAAACTGGACAACAATTAGAGTTAACCACTGATCTCGAAAAAAGACTGGATCGAGCAACTATTGTTTGGTAAATGAAGCCAGATGTCCGCCATTACTAAGGGACCAACTGACAATCCTATGAGGTTTTTTGTTGGATTAATAGCTCTTACCATCGACAAAATAAAAAAAAATTACTATAAAGAGGAGCAGAAGATATTTTTCAAATTACTGGGTAAAACAATTCATGACGTGCCTACGGATTTACTGTGACTTTGTTCCCTTAGTAATGGCGCCTATCAAATTTCGCGGATTTCATTTTCTGCCATTGGCCGACATCCAGTCTTCTTTCAAGATTAGTGGTGTTAACATGAAAACGTAAACAAAATTTGACAATTACCCATGTTCTTGTCGCCATCATTATTTAGCATTATCGTCGCTATCACTATCATTATCATTGTGATTATAGCGATGATTATGATTATGAATGCTATTAGGATTAGGATTGTCATTATGATTATGATTGTCATTAAGATTATGATTATGATTATCATTATGATTATCATTATGATTATCATTATGATTATGAATGCTATTAGGATTAGGATTGTCATTATGATTATGATTGTCATTAAGATTATGATTATGATTAGGATTATCATTATGATTATCATTATGATTATGATTGTAATTATGATTATGATTGTCATTAAGATTATGATTAGGATTATGACTATGATTATGATTATGATTGTCATTATGATTATGATTATGATTAAGATTATGATTGTCATTATGATTATGATTAAGATTGCCATTAAGATTATGATTAGGATTATGATTGTCATTAAGATTATGATTAGGATTATGATTATGATTATGATTGTCATTATGATTATGATTATGATTGTCTTTTATGATTATGATTATGATTGTCATTATGATTATGATTATGATTAAGATTATGATTGTCATTATGATTATGATTATGATTATGATTATGATTGTCATTGAGATTATGATTGTCATTATGATTATGATTATGATTATGATTATGATTGTCATTATGATTATGATTATGATTAAGATTATGATTGTCATTATGATTATTACTATCATTAAGATTATGATTATGATTGTCATTATGATTATGATTGTCATTATGATTATGATTGTCATTAAGATTATGATTATGATTGTCATTAGGATTATGATTGTCATTATGATTATGATTATGATTAAGATTATGATTATGATTGTCATTATGATTATGATTATGATTGTCATTAGGATTATGATTATGATTGTCATTATGATTATGATTATGATTAAGATTATGATTATGATTGTCATTATGATTATGATTGTCATTATGATTATGATTATGATTGTCATTATGATTATGATTGGCATTAATATTATGATTATGATTATGATTTTCATTAAGATTATGATTAGGATTATGATTATGATTTTGATTGTCATTATGATTATGATTGTCATTATGATTATGATTATGATTATGATTATGATTGTCATTATGATTTTTTTTTTTTTTTTTTTTTTTTTAATAAAACAATTTTATTCAATATATTCTCTATAATACAAATTTCTTAAAAATCTAAAAATATTCTTCAAGTAATTTATATATATACATGAGCATAATAAAATAGCAAGAAAAGATTAGTAGATACAGAAACAAAAACAAAACATAAAAAATAAAAAAATATAAAAAATAAGTATGAAGTTCTAAGATAATCGACTTTCTGCAATGGTAAGTTCGATGTTTGTATCCGAGGATCGATGTGCCGATGATGCTCTAGTGCCTCTAATGCATGAAATAGCAGATCTAAGTAAGGCAAACGAGAGCGAGCATCGCATCCAGGCTAGAGTGGTATTATATTCAGTTTTATGTTTGAATGCCAGCAACTCCGCCAATCTCTTATAGGCTACAGTCGTTTCTTTACTGATTCCCCCAGTTGTCGAGAACACCAAAGGCGTGAAAGAGGCATGCTCAACTTCTCTGATCCTATCTCCGTATTCTCTCTTCTTGGCTTGTTCTTGTCTGCGGTATAAGGCTGCGATGCTTGTGTTGCGATAGCTCGGCGCGTTCGGGTGAAACACCCTTACATCAAAAAATGCGCTCTGCTGGCGACACCAAAAGCCTTTTGCCTTAATATTCTCACCAGATAAAGGTTGTAGCTGCGGTTCTTTCTCAGTCTCGGTGCAGACTTCCTTCAGCCAATCTGCTGTCAAATCACGGATTTCATTGTGACGGACGATAGTCATTCCACCATGTGGGCAGATCATGGCATGATCAGTCGAAAAACTTGCACCACATACACAGTGATGGGCAAGGTTTTTCAACTGCCACCCATATCTTAAGCTGAGGGCATCGCGAAACTCACCCTTATTGAGGCTAAAACCTTGATCTTTCAATGGTAGGGTAGTTAAACATGATGAGGAGCCTTTTTCATTTACTAGATCCATAGATCGTTGCTTATTCTGTGGCAAGCTTTCTCTGACTTCTGCAGCTACACGCGCGTGATGTTGGTTCTTCTGTTGACGCAAATTGCTTTTAATGTCCTGCAGTTCCGGTTTTCTGTAAGATTCCGTTTGGTTAATAATCATTTCTTTCAGAGGCGCAGCAATATTTTGGGAGGCGTCGAACTGGGTGTTTGCAGCTGCAACTGGATTTATGATGTTAAGTCCACCGAGGCGAGTTGGTAGAGAAAGTAGTTTCCTTTCTTGGGACGAGCATTTATCTCTACCAGTAAGGGCTGGGATGAATTTCTCGTTGATGGCATCTTCAATTGGCTGGAAGAGACTGGCAATGTTGCCAATTGTTCGCATGATGTATTGCCATTTTCCCATAATAGCATGAGTAAAGGCAGCATAAGCTGCATGTGGGTACATTTCAGCTATTTTAGACAAAGCTAAAATTTCATTTACCCACTTTTCCACCTTCTTTACTACATATTCTTCGACAAAGTTGGATGTACCAATGGCAGCTCCAAGTATCTTCTGGCCTTCAGAAGTAATTTCAATTCCAGATCCTTCGAACATTTCGTTGGCCTTCTCAACAAATTCCGGTTTGACTATCAGTGTGGTTTTACTAGCATTTGGAAAGTAGCCAAAACCAGGACCTCCATCAGTGAGATGTTGCCACCAACTCTTTAGTGCTTGCAAACTTCCTGCTGCAGTCGAGTCATCCGCAAACCATACTTGCTTTACGTCTGGATCTTCTCGCCTTAATCTTTTGATTAACGGTGTTATGGCTAGGGCATACATGACCATCGCCAGAGGATCACCCTGGGTGATTCCCTCCATGGATGAGATTTCTCCTCCCCCGGTAACGAATAGCCTGATTGGTTTGGTATAGGTGTTGTGTAGCATAGTTGACATAGCAGGGCATATGATTTGGATGTTGTGAAGGGCTGCTTGACGATTAATAGTGTTAAAGGCATTTGTGGCATCTACTAGTAGAAACGCTTCAGTTTCTTCCGATGTTCCAATTTCCTTCATGGCATGAACAGCAGCCTCGCACCCTGCTTCGTGGCCAGCACAAGTTTGGAGAGCCCCAGCAGCTGATTTAACATCCTCGCCCACTACTTTGAGAATAGATTTCGCAATTATTCGTCTGGGGACCTCGCCAATCCCAATTGGTCTTACTCCTGGATCTTTATCTAATGGGATTAGGCGGCATGCAACGAATGCTGATATGCCATCAGGATTCACAGGTGTCGTGCATAAACGTCGTGCCACTCCAGCCATAGCATTACAAAGATCTACGGAAGCGCTTTTGAACGATGAACAAAATCGGCGCCACAAGTAGGCATCTACCCCCGATGGACCAGCAGCGCCCTGTGTCCTATTCGCCGCTTGCCTTATACTATCTCCAGTTATCCTTTCAAAGATGATAGGATCATGGCATATTGTGTCTTCTTCTAATTCTGTAAGAAGTGTTTCTGGTGGTGGTATCATTCCTTCAGGATGTTTCTCTGTCAGGACGTCGCGGGTAGTTTGCCAAATGGTATTACCATTTTCATCCGTTCCCGTGGGTATCAGGTCATCAATAGATAGAAGGCCGCCTTTTTCGGCGTTAGAAATTAGACGAACGGCCTGGTTAGTTTTTCCCTGCAGCATGAGGCGACTAAAGCCTCGAGCAATCTTCTCAAACTCAGCCGTCCTCTGTATGTTTGATTTGAGATGCTTTTGAATGCATTTCCCTTCATTTAGAAGTGTACCGATATTCCCTTCTGACCAGAGCTTCAATCTTCTTTCTAGATGGTTTGAATGTTCCTTTGTCTTGCTCTTGACGTGTGGCTTTTGCAATAAGAGACATTGCATAACAAAGCTAGCTTTTAGGGCAACGCGTTCGAGTGCACTACCATATATCAGCATAAGATTGATACAACCTTGCCAGCTCTCGTATAAATGATTTGCCAACTTTCCCGGACGGTATTAAGAAAATATTACGCTTCCAATGAACGATCGCTTCATATGCTCTATCTACCCGTTGGCAGAAAGCATTTCCATTTACTTCCCCCATTGAAAGTCACTCTCATCGTGTAGAAGAACGCTTTCATTGTTATTTGGTTCCCCGGGGGCTTCGTCGCTCTCGGTATAATGAATAACAGGTTGATTCGACTGTTCGGTTTCTATTGATGCGATAAGAATGCCGCTATTAGCATTTTCGTTTATGCAAATCTGGTCTGCAATATCTTCGATCGTCGCCACATCAGCGTGTAGAAGAACGCTTTCATTGTTATTTGGTTCCCCGGGGACTTGATCGCTCTCGGTATAATGAATAACAGGTTGATTCGATTGTTCGGTTTCTATTGATGCGAGAAAAATGCCGCTATTAGCATTTTCGTTTATGCAAATCTGGTCTGCATTATCTTCGACCATCGCCACGTCGGCATTTTCGGCCTCGCCATTTTCTTGCGAAACAATGCTTTCTTGTAGATTTCGGTTTTCATTTCCACTCGAAGATGCCCCAACATCTCTCCGACTTTTCTCGTAATAGGCAGCTCTGTCTCGCAAATTCTGAGCTGTTAGACCCATCGAAATATATCCTTTCTCTTCCCATAATTGCTTCATAATCTCCATATACCCAGTTCTTCCACGACCAGTTGCATTATCGTTATTTCTTCCATGTTGCTCTACAGCTCTTTTACGACATTCCAGTATATCGATGACCATTTGGTTTGTCCATTTTATTCTACCAGAAGCCTTATCTTTTCTTCTTGGTGGCATTTTAATAGTATATATACATACGATAAACGCTCACCGGGTAGCTAATAATGAAAAATTATGATTGTCATTATGATTATGATTATGATTATGATTATGATTATGATTATGATTAAGATTATGATTATGATTGTCATTATGATTATGATTATGATTAAGATTATGATTATGATTGTCACTATGATTATAATTATGATTGTCATTGCCATTATGTTTGTCATTATGATTATAATTATGATTGTCATTGTGATTATGATTAAGATTATAATTATGATTATGATTGTCATTATGATTATAATTATGATTGTCATTGTCATTATGATTATGATTAAGATTATGATTATGATTATGATTGTCATTAAGATTATGATTAGGATTATGATTATGATTGTCATTAAGATTATGATTAGGATTATGATTATGATTATGATTGTCATTATGATTATGATTGTCATTGTGATTATGATTGTCATTGTGATTATGACTGTCATTATGATTATGATTGTCATTAAGATTATGATTATGATTATGATTGTCATTAAGATTATGATTATGATTGCTGGGTTGCTATTATTGTTATGATCGCGGTTGATAATAATAGTTATTATGATTAAGATTATGATTATGTTATCAATATCGCTATCAATAATCATTACGGTTGTCTGATTATGGAAATAGTTATGATTGACTATTATTATTAAATAATAATAATTATTATGATTATTATTACTATTATGATTATGATTGATAATGATAGTTATTATGATTATGATTATGTTATCAATATCGCTATCAATAATCATTACGGTTGTCTGATTATGGAAATAGTTATGATTGACTATTATTATTATAATAATTATTATTATTATGATTATTATTACTATTATGATTATGATTGATGATAGTTATTATGATTATGATTATGTTATCAATATCGCTATCAATAATCATTACGGTTGTCTGATTATGGAAATAGTTATGATTGACTATTATTATTAAATAATAATAATTATTATGATTATTATTACTATTATGATTATGATTGATAATGATAGTTATTATGATTATGATTATGTTATCAATATCGCTATCAATAATCATTACGGTTGTCTGATTATGGAAATAGTTATGATTGACTATTATTATTAAATAATTATTATTATTATTATGATTATTATTACTATTATGATTATGATTGATAATGATAGTTATTATGATTATGATTATGTTATCAATATCGCTATCAATAATCATTACGGTTGTCTGATTATGGAAATAGTTATGATGGACTATTATTATTATAATAATTATTATTATTATGATTATTATTACTATTATGATTATGATTGATGATAGTTTATTATGAATATGATTATGTTATCAATATCGCTATCAATAATCATTACGGTTGTCTGATTATGGAAATAGTTATGATTGACTATTATTATTAAATAATAATAATTATTATGATTATTATTACTATTATGATTATGATTGATAATGATAGTTATTATGATTATGATTATGTTATCAATATCGCTATCAATAATCATTACGGTTGTCTGATTATGGAAATAGTTTATGATGGACTATTATTATTATAATAATTATTATTATTATAATTATTATTACTATTATGATTATGATTGATAATGATAGCTATTATTATTATGATTATGTTATCAATATCGCTATCAATAATCATTACGGTTGTCTGATTATGGAAATAGTTATGATTGACTATTATTATTATAATAATAATTATTATTATGATTATTATTACTATTATGATTATGATTGATAATGATAGTTATTATGATTATGATTATGTTATCAATATCGCTATCAATAATCATTACGGTTGTCTGATTATGGAAATAGTTATGATTGACTATTATTATTACAATAATAATTATTATTATGATTATTATTACTATTATGATTATGATTGATAATGATAGTTATTATGATTATGATTATGTTATCAATATCGCTATCAATAATCATTACGGTTGTCTGATTATGGAAATAGTTATGATGGACTATTATTATTATAATAATTATTATTATTATGATTATTATTACTATTATGATTATGATTGATAATGATAGTTTATTATGATTATGATTATGTTATCAATATCGCTATCAATAATCATTACGGTTGTCTGATTATGGAAATAGTTATGATTGATTATTATTATTATTATAATAATTATTATTATGATTATTATTACTATTATGATTATGATTGATAATGATAGTTATTATGATTATGATTATGTTATCAATATCGCTATCAATAATCATTACGGTTGTCTGATTATGGAAATAGTTATGATTGACCATTATTATTATAATAATACTTATTATTATGATTATTATCACTATTATGATTATGATTGATGATAGTTATTATGATTATGATTATGTTATCAATATCGCTATCAATAATCATTACGGTTGTCTGATTATGGAAATAGTTATGATTGACTATTATTATTACAATAATAATTATTATTATGATTATTATTACTATTATGATTATGATTGATAATGATAATTATTATGATTATGATTATGTTATGAATATCGCTATCAATAATCATTACGGTTGTCTGATTATGGAAATAGTTATAATGGACTATTATTATTATAATAATTATTATTATTATGATTATTATTACTATTATGATTATGATTGATGATAGTTATTATGATTATGATTATGTTATCAATATCGCTATCAATAATCATTACGGTTGTCTGATTATGGAAATAGTTATGATTGACTATTATTATTAAATAATAATAATTATTATGATTATTATTACTATTATGATTATGATTGATAATGATAGTTATTATGATTATGATTATGTTATCAATATCGCTATCAATAATCATTACGGTTGTCTGATTATGGAAATAGTTATGATTGACTATTATTATTAAATAATAATTATTATTATGATTATTATTACTATTATGATTATGATTGATAATGATAGTTATTATGATTATGATTATGTTATCAATATCGCTATCAATAATCATTACGGTTGTCTGATTATGGAAATAGTTATGATGGACTATTATTATTATAATAATTATTATTATTATGATTATTATTACTATTATGATTATGATTGATGATAGTTATTATGAATATGATTATGTTATCAATATCGCTATCAATAATCATTACGGTTGTCTGATTATGGAAATAGTTATGATTGACTATTATTATTAAATAATAATAATTATTATGATTATTATTACTATTATGATTATGATTGATAATGATAGTTATTATGATTATGATTATGTTATCAATATCGCTATCAATAATCATTACGGTTGTCTGATTATGGAAATAGTTATGATTGACTATTATTATTATAATAATTATTATTATTATTATGATTATTATTACTATTATGATTATGATTGATAATGATAGTTATTATGATTATGATTATGTTATCAATATCGCTATCAATAATCATTACGGTTGTCTGATTATGGAAATAGTTATGATTGACTATTATTATTATAATAATAATTATTATTATGATTATTATTACTATTATGATTATGATTGATAATGATAGTTATTATGATTATGATTATGTTATCAATATCGCTATCAATAATCATTACGGTTGTCTGATTATGGAAATAGTTATGATTGACTATTATTATTACAATAATAATTATTATTATGATTATTATTACTATTATGATTATGATTGATAATGATAGTTATTATGATTATGATTATGTTATCAATATCGCTATCAATAATCATTACGGTTGTCTGATTATGGAAATAGTTATGATGGACTATTATTATTATAATAATTATTATTATTATGATTATTATTACTATTATGATTATGATTGATAATGATAGTTATTATGATTATGATTATGTTATCAATATCGCTATCAATAATCATTACGGTTGTCTGATTATGGAAATAGTTATGATTGATTATTATTATTATTATAATAATTATTATTATGATTATTATTACTATTATGATTATGATTGATAATGATAGTTATTATGATTATGATTATGTTATCAATATCGCTATCAATAATCATTACGGTTGTCTGATTATGGAAATAGTTATGATTGACCATTATTATTATAATAATACTTATTATTATGATTATTATTACTATTATGATTATGATTGATGATAGTTATTATGATTATGATTATGTTATCAATATCGCTATCAATAATCATTACGGTTGTCTGATTATGGAAATAGTTATGATTGACTATTATTATTACAATAATAATTATTATTATGATTATTATTACTATTATGATTATGATTGATAATGATAATTATTATGATTATGATTATGTTATGAATATCGCTATCAATAATCATTACGGTTGTCTGATTATGGAAATAGTTATAATGGACTATTATTATTATAATAATTATTATTATTATGATTATTATTACTATTATGATTATGATTGATGATAGTTATTATGATTATGATTATGTTATCAATATCGCTATCAATAATCATTACGGTTGTCTGATTATGGAAATAGTTATGATTGACTATTATTATTAAATAATAATAATTATTATGATTATTATTACTATTATGATTATGATTGATAATGATAGTTATTATGATTATGATTATGTTATCAATATCGCTATCAATAATCATTACGGTTGTCTGATTATGGAAATAGTTATGATTGACTATTATTATTAAATAATAATTATTATTATGATTATTATTACTATTATGATTATGATTGATAATGATAGTTATTATGATTATGATTATGTTATCAATATCGCTATCAATAATCATTACGGTTGTCTGATTATGGAAATAGTTATGATGGACTATTATTATTATAATAATTATTATTATTATGATTATTATTACTATTATGATTATGATTGATGATAGTTATTATGAATATGATTATGTTATCAATATCGCTATCAATAATCATTACGGTTGTCTGATTATGGAAATAGTTATGATTGACTATTATTATTAAATAATAATAATTATTATGATTATTATTACTATTATGATTATGATTGATAATGATAGTTATTATGATTATGATTATGTTATCAATATCGCTATCAATAATCATTACGGTTGTCTGATTATGGAAATAGTTATGATTGACTATTATTATTATAATAATTATTATTATTATTATGATTATTATTACTATTATGATTATGATTGATAATGATAGTTATTATGATTATGATTATGTTATCAATATCGCTATCAATAATCATTACGGTTGTCTGATTATGGAAATAGTTATGATTGACTATTATTATTATAATAATAATTATTATTATGATTATTATTACTATTATGATTATGATTGATAATGATAGTTATTATGATTATGATTATGTTATCAATATCGCTATCAATAATCATTACGGTTGTCTGATTATGGAAATAGTTATGATTGACTATTATTATTACAATAATAATTATTATTATGATTATTATTACTATTATGATTATGATTGATAATGATAGTTATTATGATTATGATTATGTTATCAATATCGCTATCAATAATCATTACGGTTGTCTGATTATGGAAATAGTTATGATGGACTATTATTATTATAATAATTATTATTATTATGATTATTATTACTATTATGATTATGATTGATAATGATAGTTATTATGATTATGATTATGTTATCAATATCGCTATCAATAATCATTACGGTTGTCTGATTATGGAAATAGTTATGATTGATTATTATTATTATTATAATAATTATTATTATGATTATTATTACTATTATGATTATGATTGATAATGATAGTTATTATGATTATGATTATGTTATCAATATCGCTATCAATAATCATTACGGTTGTCTGATTATGGAAATAGTTATGATTGACCATTATTATTATAATAATACTTATTATTATGATTATTATTACTATTATGATTA
Source organism: Chrysogorgia sp. JL179-B06 (assembly GCA_035772405.1). Lineage (NCBI taxonomy): Eukaryota > Metazoa > Cnidaria > Anthozoa > Scleralcyonacea > Chrysogorgiidae > Chrysogorgia > Chrysogorgia sp. JL179-B06. Next base: position 740,220 of record JAYKKM010000134.1, read on the forward strand.
TGATTGATGATAGTTATTATGATTATGATTATGTTATCAATATCGCTATCAATAATCATTACGGTTGTCTGATTATGGAAATAGTTATGATTGACTATTATTATTACAATAATAATTATTATTATGATTATTATTACTATTATGATTATGATTGATAATGATAGTTATTATGATTATGATTATGTTATCAATATCGCTATCAATAATCATTACGGTTGTCTGATTATGGAAATAGTTATGATGGACTATTATTATTATAATAATTATTATTATTATGATTATTATTACTATTATGATTATGATTGATAATGATAGTTATTATGATTATGATTATGTTATCAATATCGCTATCAATAATCATTACGGTTGTCTGATTATGGAAATAGTTATGATGGACTATTATTATTACAATAATAATTATTATTATGATTATTATTACTATTATGATTATGATTGATGATAGTTATTATGAATATGATTATGTTATCAATATCGCTATCAATAATCATTACGGTTGTCTGATTATGGAAATAGTTATGATTGACTATTATTATTAAATAATAATAATTATTATGATTATTATTACTATTATGATTATGATTGATAATGATAGTTATTATGATTATGATTATGTTATCAATATCGCTATCAATAATCATTACGGTTGTCTGATTATGGAAATAGTTATGATTGACTATTATTATTATAATAATTATTATTATTATTATGATTATTATTACTATTATGATTATGATTGATAATGATAGTTATTATGATTATGATTATGTTATCAATATCGCTATCAATAATCATTACGGTTGTCTGATTATGGAAATAGTTATGATTGACTATTATTATTATAATAATAATTATTATTATGATTATTATTACTATTATGATTATGATTGATAATGATAGTTATTATGATTATGATTATGTTATCAATATCGCTATCAATAATCATTACGGTTGTCTGATTATGGAAATAGTTATGATTGACTATTATTATTACAATAATAATTATTATTATGATTATTATTACTATTATGATTATGATTGATAATGATAGTTATTATGATTATGATTATGTTATCAATATCGCTATCAATAATCATTACGGTTGTCTGATTATGGAAATAGTTATGATGGACTATTATTATTATAATAATTATTATTATTATGATTATTATTACTATTATGATTATGATTGATAATGATAGTTATTATGATTATGATTATGTTATCAATATCGCTATCAATAATCATTACGGTTGTCTGATTATGGAAATAGTTATGATTGATTATTATTATTATTATAATAATTATTATTATGATTATTATTACTATTATGATTATGATTGATAATGATAGTTATTATGATTATGATTATGTTATCAATATCGCTATCAATAATCATTACGGTTGTCTGATTATGGAAATAGTTATGATTGACCATTATTATTATAATAATACTTATTATTATGATTATTATTACTATTATGATTATGATTGATGATAGTTATTATGATTATGATTATGTTATCAATATCGCTATCAATAATCATTACGGTTGTCTGATTATGGAAATAGTTATGATTGACTATTATTATTACAATAATAATTATTATTATGATTATTATTACTATTATGATTATGATTGATAATGATAGTTATTATGATTATGATTATGTTATCAATATCGCTATCAATAATCATTACGGTTGTCTGATTATGGAAATAGTTATGATGGACTATTATTATTATAATAATTATTATTATTATGATTATTATTACTATTATGATTATGATTGATAATGATAGTTATTATGATTATGATTATGTTATCAATATCGCTATCAATAATCATTACGGTTGTCTGATTATGGAAATAGTTATGATGGACTATTATTATTACAATAATAATTATTATTATGATTATTATTACTATTATGATTATGATTGATAATGATAGTTATTATGATTATGATTATGTTATCAATATCGCTATCAATAATCATTACGGTTGTCTGATTATGGAAATAGTTATAATGGACTATTATTATTATAATAATTATTATTATTATGATTATTATTACTATTATGATTATGATTGATAATGATAGTTATTATGATTATGATTATGTTATCAATATCGCTATCAATAATCATTACGGTTGTATGATTATGGAAATAGTTATGATTGACTATTATTATTATAATAATTATTATTTTGATTATTATTACTATTATGATTATGATTGATAATGATAGTTATTATATTTAAGATTGATTGATTATGATTGATAATGATAGTTATTATGACTATGATTATTATTATGATTATAATCGATTGATAGTTCTGAATATGATTATAATTACTACTACGATTATAATTATGGTTATGATTATGACTATGATTATGACTATGATTATGATTGTGGTTATGATTGTTATAATTAGGTTTACATTTATGATTATGATTATCTTCATTTAGAGACATTAACAATACCTTCCAAGTTAACTGATCTTTTGAGTGTTTTTTTGTGTAGGTCTTTGCGCCGAGCAGGCACCACTTTCTTCATAATTTGATAACAAATAAATAAAAATCACCATCAACATCCACATCAACCAAAAACATCATTTATCACCAATAACATCATTATCACGTGTTCTCCCTTTCTCTATCTCATTTGATTACACCATTTTTCAAGACAGTATTCAAGATTGTTTCGGTATGATACATCATTGATAGATCCTTCGCTTGGGGAATTCAACGAAATATTACCCCTCGGGGTTATATATCGTCCCTCGGGGTTATATATCGTCCCTCGGGGTAATATTTCGTCGAATTCCACTCACTCCGGGTATGAAACACGAGGAAGAGCGTTTCATCAGGATGTCCAAACACCGAGAAGTTTGTTGAAAACCGAGGCGAAGCCGAAGTTTTTTAACGTTTGGATCTCAAACAAATCAGTATTTTAAGAGAAAATCGAGGTGAAAGTTGGCTTAATTTATGTAATATCTTCTTCCGATATGCAAACCTCCGTCTCGGTGCTGAATTCCTTTGTTTTCGGCTTATGAATTATAAATTTGAGATAAATTTCTTAGTTGGTGTCACTCGACATCCTGTTTTGTGAAATGATCGCTATTCATCATTTTATGGTGTGAGACTGTGTTGTCCCAGTTAACGCGGGCTCAACTGATAGAGCAGCGGACCGAAATCCCAGAGGTGCTAGTTCAAATCCTATTCGAGTCAACAATTTTCTGTCGACTCATGTAAGTTAATAATGTTGATACATTTTCATGTTACCCTGAGGATGATTCTGAAATAGAGAAGTAATAATACTCAAGGAGTTTCGGGACACATTTGCCACGACATCAACAAGACTATTAATTATTCAACTATACCTGAACACCAGACAGTGATCCAGTCAGTTCAAACAACTAAAAAAAATATAACCGAGAGTAGTAAAAAAGTAAAGTGCTGCATAGGCAGTGTTTTGGATATATAGCAAAGTGAAAAGATGGTGAACTGCCAAGATTTTTAATAACGGGATACTGAGCTCCGCTCGAAACGTCAGTATTTTGTTCCTCAAATCTTGGCATTTCACCACCTTTTCACTTTGCTAAAAAAATAACGAGTTAGACGTGGTGACAAACTTAAAAATATTCCTTTGGCAAACGCATTTACCAATGTTGGATAGTTATTAGAAGAACTGCTGAGTCAGAGTCAAGAAACTAAAAAAAAACATCAAAACGAGTGACATAAAAGTATTGCGCCGCGCGTAGGCAGTGTAGAAATACAAATCAAATACTCTAAAAGGAGGTCTAACGTTTAGGGCGAAGGCATTTTTTACAGAATTATGACAACTGGGGCAAAGTATGCAACGGGGCACTTTTCCCTATGCAATTTATTGAATTTAGTGTACAGTACTGTACATCAGACCATTCTTTCTGAATTTTGATTTAAACACGATAAAGCAAAGGTAAATAACAGGCAAAAATACACAGACAACAGTTATGGAAATGACTCTTATCCAGGCCACTTTGTTGTCACTTTCCGGCTTCCATGCACGAGAATGTGTCTTTCCAGAAGCCAGGGATTTGACGACTTCGAGGGATTATTATAGGGCAGGCACGCAGCTGAACAACACGGTCTCTTCCTTAAATTAACCATCATCCTTAAAGTGCACATGACCCCAAAAATGACAATGCTATGTTTGAAAGAGCACTTAAAATGATCAAGAATGGCTTTAACAATTCTTCGATATCTATTTTGATGACGTCAAAGCAGGCAAACAACATTGTGGAAATTCTAAAATTCGTGTATATCTTCAAAGTTATCAAATACAATTACTTGAAACTTTGCACGTGGATGCTTACTACCAAACTAGAGAACATGGTTCAAGTTATGTTATCACCATAGTAACAGATTAGCTTTCATACCTCTTAATTTGTTTTCTCTCATGTGCTGAACATGTTGAAATTGGCAGTTCTCAATATCTTTTTCAATAGCTTTTCCAAGAGCTTTTTCAATAGCTTTTCAAATATAGCATTGTCATTTTTGGGGTCATGTGCACTTTAAGTTACACATTGCTCTGAATCAGGGCTCAAAATAACGTTTCATGTTACGCCGGTCATTGCGACTGGTCAGTTCCAATTGTGATCGGTCAAAGACGATTTTTGACCGGTCAAAGACGATTTTTGACCGGTCAAATTTCACGATGCCCACAAAATGTGTCAACAACTTTAACAGCACGCGCCTCAATATATTTTTTCTCTGCTCTTAAATCACTTCGTTTTTACGGATTTAAAGCTTTTCTAAACATAAATGGTAAATATCGTTTGCCCGGCCAATCTGGTGGATTTACCGAATCGTTTATTCTCTTACTTTTAACGTTTATTTAATAATACGCAGAACGAAACCGGCGCGAGTTTCCAAAAAGGTTGAACAGGATGCGGACAATTTTTCTGCGACTGTCAATTCTGATGTCATAGACCGGCGATATAATTAATAATAATATCACAATAAAAGACGAATTTAATTGTTTTCAATTTTGACGATTATGCGAACGATGAATTTAATACCGTCGCATTGATTATAATGCCTGCTACTCGTGTGAAAACCCCACGAAATTCGTTTATTTACAGAGTGATAGTCTGGTAGATGAAACTGTCCAGATGTGGTAAATTAAATTCGACTGAAATTCTGCGTTTAACTCGACGTCGCATTTACGCCGCATTAGTATTACAGGCGAATTTAATTCCAATTAAATTCGTTCGTATTAAATTCATCTATTGTGCGTCGTATAGCACAGGCCTAAAGAAAAATTGTGTCATATCTTAATTTGGTCTTATCACGGTCTATTATATGTTATTTAACCTGCAGTTAGCATAAGAATTCAACAAACGTTAATTCGAATAAAAAGTTCATTAACAAATAAAATTCTCACAAATTAACATAATATGAAACGGGTTTACAAAACAACACAACAACAATCATTTTAAGTTCCTTCAAATGGAAGTAATAAAATTAATTGCAAGTAATATGACCGGTCAAAATGACCAGCGTTATACAAATTGACCGGTCATATTAAAAATTTGGCCAGTATTTGACCGGCCGTTATTTTGAGCCCTGTGAATTAAGGATAATGGTTAATCTAATGATAATTGTAGGTTAGAACGCAACCCCAACACCAATCCTAACCCTAACCCCTTGCCCAATGAGTTTTCTAACCGTAACCCCCCGCCTAATGAGTTTTCTAACCCCCTGCCTAGCGAGTTATCTGACCCTAACCCCACGCCTAGCAACGTTTCCCACACTTGGTGTCCTTAATAAGTAGACTAATAAGAAATATTATAAGCATGTGGACTGTTAAACGGTTTAACAGTCAATTACTAATGCCACGCATGCGCATATTTCCGCCTGTATGTCTGCCATTAAAATTATCCATTATCCTGGAAGAGACCATGTTGAGCTGAAAGCCAAAAACCTTTATTAATAATGAAAAGAGCACAGTTTACTGGGGCAAAAAACAAAAATGTTGCTTCATTACTGGGGCAAGCCACAGTTAGGAAAGCAAAAGGCCTACTGTGGTGGGTGCCCCAGTAGTTATAACGTTAAAAAATGCCCTGGGCAAACTCCCTTCGTCAGAGAAGCTTCGTCAGCAAGAGCTAGAAATTTTTGGTTTGATAATGAGTCTGAAATAAAGTCGAAATCATAAGCAGTTGATAATTTCAAAAAGTAAAGGATAGTTGTAAAAAACATCAGGAAGATAGACATTTTATTGATATTAGAATAGTAGCAAGATTTCTAGTTCTTGTTGAGAAATATATTGTGTCACTTTACCTTGATGTAATGGTCCCTAGAACCAGTCAACATAAGGTAGGGTTCTTCTCTGCCAAGTAACAGAAGTGTAATCACATGTCCAGTGTGGCCACCAAGTTTCCCAACCATCTGATAGCTAAAATAACACACAAACAGAAACAACTGTTCAACAATCAGCAATGGAGAATAATTATATATATGAATTGATGTATTATTTAATATGAAGTCACTTGCTATCCCAGTAATGTAGCTCAATAGTTAGAGCATCTCACTGGTCATCAGAATGTTACATGTTGTACACATATGTAACCTTCACTCATCATCTTAGTCCACGTAGCTCAATAGATAGAGCATCTCACTAGTCATCAGAAGGTTACAGGTTGTACACATAGTCTATGTAGCTCAATAGTTACAGCATCTCACTAGTCATCAGAAGGTTACAGGTTGTACACATATGTAACCTTCACTCATCATCTTAGTTCATGTAGCTCAATAGTTAGAGCATTTCACTAGTCATCAGAAGGTTACAGGTTGTACACATATGTAACCTTCACTCATCATCGTTGTCCATGTAGCTCAATATGAGCATCTCACTACATCAGAAGGTTACAGGTTGTACACATGTGTAACCTTCACTCATCAAGTCCATGTAGCTCAATAGTTAGAGCATCTCACTAGTTATCAGAAGGTTACATGTTGTACACATATGTAACCTTCACTCATCATCTTAGTTCATGTAGCTCAATAGTTGGAGCATTTCACTAGTCATCAGAAGGATACAGGATGTACACATATGTAACCTTCACTCATCATCTTAGTACATGCAGCTCAATAGTTAGAGCATTTCACTAGTCATCAGAAGGTTACAGTTGTACACATATATGTAACCTTCACTCATCATCTTAGTCCATGTAGCTCAATAGTTAGATCATTTCACTAGTCATCAGAAGGTTACAGGTTGTATACATATATGTAACCTTCACTCATCATCTTAGTCCACGTAGCTCAATATAGTTAGAGCATTTCACTAGTCATCAGAAGGTTACAGGTTATATACATATATGTAACCTTCACTCGTCATCTTAGTCCATGTAGCTCAATATAGTTAGAGTGTCTCACTAGTCATCAGAAGGTTACAGGTTGTATACATATATGTAACCTTCACTCATCATCTTAGTCCATGTAGCTCAATAGTTAGAGCATTTCACTGGTCATCAGAAGGTTACAGGTTATATACATATATGTAACCTTCACTCGTCATCTTAGTCCATGTAGCTCAATATAGTTAGAGTGTCTCACTAGTCATCAGAAGGTTACAGGTTGTATACATATATGTAACCTTCACTCATCATCTTAGTCCATGTAGCACAATAGTTAGAGCATCTCACTAGTCATCAGAAGGTTACAGGTTGTACACATATGTAACCTTCACTCATCAAGTCCATGTAGCTTAATAGCTAGAGCATCTCACTAGTTATCAGAAGGTTACAGGTTGTACACATATGTAACCTTCACTCAACATCTTACTCCATGTACATGTAACTCAATAGTTAGAGCATCTCACTAGTCATCACAAGGTTACAGGTTGTAAACATATGCAACCTTCACTCATCATCTTAGTCCATGTAGCTTAATAGCTAGAGCATCTCACTAGTTATCAGAAGGTTACAGGTTGTACACATATGTAACCTTCACTCAACATCTTAGTCCATGTACATGTAACTCAATAGTTAGAGCATCTCACTAGTCATCACAAGGTTACAGGTTGTAAACATATGTAACCTTCACTCATCATCTTAGTCCATGTAGCTCAATAGTTAGAGCATCTCACTAATCATCAGAAGGTTACAGGTTGTACACATATGTAACCTTCACTCATCATCTTAGTACACGTAGCTCAATAGTTAGATCATTTCACTGGTCATCAGAAGGTCACAGGTTGTAAACATATGTAACCTTCACTCGTCATCTTAGTCCATGTAGCTCAATACTGTAGTTAGAACATCTCACTAGTCATCAGAAGGTTACAGGTTGTACACATATGTAACCTTCACTCATCATCTTAGTTCATGTAGCTCAATAGTTAGAACATCTCACTAGTCATCAGAAGGTTACAGGTTGTACACATATATGTAACCCTCACTCATCATCTTAGTCCATGTAGCTCAATAGTTAGAGCATCTCACTAGTCATCAGAAGGTTACAGGTTGTACACATATGTAACCTTCACTCATCATCTTAGTACATGTAACTCAATAGTTAGATCATTTCACTAGTCATCAGAAGGTTACATGCAGGTTGTACACATATGTAGCCTTCAAGCATCATAATTTGTATACTGGAATATTGATATGTACTTTATCAATGTCGTAACATAACTTACTTATTCAAATCCCATATTTTAACTGTATTTCCATTCGCTGCAAACACGTGTGTTCCGGAATGGTTGACTGTGAGATCATTGATAGTTGCGTCACTGGTCACGCCAGCAGATATAATGGTCTTGATGCATATTTGGCTGGAGGAGATCGGATATCCCGTACCTTAATAGAACAAAAACAGAGTTGGTAATCAGAAAGATCACACAGATTTCAAGACTTCCACTTCCCATATTATTAGTGGTGAGTTGTGCAAAAAAAACTTGACGTAAAAACAAGATGGAGCACGAACATAAGTTTAAAAACACACTCGAAGGACGTTGATATTCATTATTCATTTTCTTTTCTATTACCTTTAAAAACAAATTACTTTTAAACAAAAGGCCTTTAAGTATAATGTTTAGAAATGTTAATTGTTTTACGGTATCTGCTCTTGTACTCAAGAAATAACGTTTTCATTCTTGTATTTTATTCTTATACAGTACGTGCGGCTAAATCGAGAGTTGGCACCCTGGCCGCCATATTGAATTAATGGTGGACTTATGGAAGAGTCTGGGGACGAGAATGATTGTTTGAAATATACGTATTTTGAACGTCTTTAATAATTTTTATTGTATTTATACCTTCAAAATCGTGGAAAGACTCGAAAGAATTTTGTTCTTTGACAAATGCAAGTTAAATAACTCGTTTTCAGGCGAATATTGACAAAATAGTTTACTAAATATATTATTATTTACAAGTTAATAAATATTTAATTGTCACCATTATTTCTGATATTAATTATCTGTTGGTTTTTGGTTTTGGAGTAGGATGATGTCCTGTATATGTAAATGTAGAAAACTGTCGGGACGGGCTATAATGCGTGTCATATTGCAACACGCGCTGGACATGCAGTGTAAACCTCATTAAAAGTATGAATAAAACACAGAAACAGCGAGTAAAGATGCGTATAATTGTATATAGTGCATAACATAACATGCGGGATAACCCTGTACGGTTTTCGACCTTTATATACGGTAAGATTTCAATATGGCGGCCAGGGTTGCCAACTCTCGATTTAGCCGTACAGCGAGAGTTTCTTTTCAATTTTGGCGTCATTGAGTGCTTGTCTTTTGTTCCTAGTACTCAATTACGTCAAAATCGAAAAGAAACCCCCGCTGTACATCGAATATGAGCCGTCGAGCAAACTCTAAAATGGCGGCGTCCAGAAGCATAAAATACGAGAATGAAAACGTTATTTCTCGAGTACAAGAGCAGATATCGTAAAACTATTAACATTTTTAAATATTATGCTTAAAGGCCTTTTATTTAGTTAGTTATTAAAGGAGAGTACAGTTATATATATTAATCCGTAAAGGTGCATACTTTATAAGTACTATATATATGGGCTACTAGCATTGTCGGTGTTTATCGCATTGATTTCTCTTCACAAATAGTCCGTTTTTGTCAGATTGTTTTGCTGCTTTAACGTGGAATAAAACATTTCCTACATACAATTTTCGCAAGAAATTTTCCAGCACTGCTTGACCGTCGGAATTTTGCATGAATTTCAATACAGAATGCTCGACACTTACAGTACCGCTCAGAAGTAACCTAACAAAATCCGCGGTTAACCTAGGATGATCCGCGGACGATCCTCGGGTCATCCGCGGTTGAACCGCTGGTCATCCGCGGATCATCCTAGGTTGACCCGAGGATCGACCGAGGACCATCCGCGGATCATCCTAGGTTCGACCTCAACCGCTGCTGCGCGGTTCGTATGGCGTCATTTCACGAGTGTAGTGTCGGAAGAAGTCGGTTATTTCCAAAGTTTAGCGTCCTTCCTTCGCACGTTGTCTGCACTTCTTCGATTGGCGTTTGTCGTAGCTTGGCAATTTCGTTTTCAAATACCGTTGCCGTGTTTAAATTGATAATGGGAAAGCTATCTCGATACGTGAGGGAAAGAATCGTCTCACTGTCGTCCTCTTGGGTAAAAAAGTCGCTTATTTCCGAAGTTTAGCGTCCTTTTCCTTTGCGCGTTGTGTTAATCGTTATAAGCAGTTATGTGTGTTCGACAATCGACAGTTTCAAGCTTTAATATCTAGCAACAATGGGAAAGCTATCTCGATACGCGAGGGAACGAATAATTTCACTTTCTTCTTCTGGAGTGCAGGTCACTAAAATTACAGATCTGCTTCAACAGGAAGGAATTAAAACTTCGAGATCTGCTTTAAACTTGTTTCTTTCCCGATAAGAATGAGATAAAAAAGTCATACAGTCATACTCTAGAAATACCACCATTCGCGACAAACATATTTTTGTCTAGATATGTGAAGCTTGTGCCGCGGATAAATTATATTACTAGATGGTGATATAAACGCCGTGACTCCGTCTGTGGGTCCGTTCATGCGAAGCATTCCAAGCTCTGTTTGACAATCACTCTCAGGGAAACATGAAGAGAAATGTTTTGATAAAAATGTATTCATGAAATTTTCTATTCCGAGACTCGCTATTGCCACAGACGACAAAAAGGACACTTGCCTGCTTCGCTACTGGCACTGTTGACATGCTTCTGCCATCATGCATTTGGCCTGCTTTGCCACTGGCACTGTTGACACGTAGCCTGGTTTGCCACGCTTGAAACAAAACTGAAGCACTTTGAGTGACCGCGCGCTTCGATTGCTCAATATCAATTTTCAGGTAAAGTGATAAAGTTGGGCTATATGTCGACGCAGGATGCAAAAGTGGTTAATGAAGTTGTTAATGGTTACCATCTTCTAGCAGTACTATAGCAGTTTAGCCTGACAAAATAAATCGGACGCTCGTTGATTTGTTTACTTGTCCGGTCACTCACGGGTCACTCCGGTGGTACTCTCTTTGAAAAGTTGTACTCCCTCATGATTTTATAGTATATATTGCATGGAGGTATTAGTTATTAGATAATTACTCACAGTTTTAAGTCTTTACAATGAGAGCGCCTGCCAGTCTCCAGGCATGCTCTTCTCACCGTGGCGAAAGCGCCACGTGCCGAATTAAACGGAAATTGACAATACACATGTCAAAAGCTCTGGCTTAACTTGAGGTTTTTTACGTTATCTTATAGTTCACATAAGAGCAATAAGTTACATACATGAGAAGCATGTCGGATAGCAATGCCAATGATATACAGTAGTTCATCAAACAATATTTTTTAACGTAGTACGGATTTGGAGTTTTGAAACTTGTCAATGGACCGTATTATATGCACGTGATAAGATCGACCGCAATATTATTAAGTTCGACCGCTTTGGTCGGACATATGCTTATTCAAACGTCGAATTTGTCACTTATCTAGGTTCGACACATGATAAGTTCGACACATGATAAGTTCGACGTTTGAAACGGGATGAGTATAATATAATATACCCGATGAGTTTAAGAAACATGCGACAGCAAAACATGCCGTTGGGTCAATAAACGGCTCGAAACACAACAGTTATAACATAATCGTAAATCGTATCAAGATGCCCGTTAAATTTTCTTCTCCTAAAATGCTTTCACGCAATAATAGTTATTTGGTAAGACTATTTCGGGAAAAATTATTGTTAACGTTATTTGATAAATTCCAACATAACAGGCTTTCAGTTTGTGCATTTGTACCAACGTCGTCGTCGTTGTTAGGAGTTCAACCACGAAATCGTTATACATTGTATGCAGAATACAGAGACTAATATAAGAATGACTTCAAAACTGCTCCAATGATTACCAGTTAATAATTCCCTTTGTTTTGAACTTGATACGGCAAGTTATTTGACGTCCGCGTCATGTCTTTCTGCTGCCGGCTTTTGGTCGGATGAACTCGGAACCCGAAGCGTTTAGTCGACCGTTGCGGTTAGATGTGTAGACCGCAACCTAACCGCTACCTCACCGCTTCCTCACCGCTACCTCACCGCAACCTCACCGCAACCTCACCGCAACCTCACCGCAACCTCACCGCAACCGCAGTGTTAGGTTACTTCTGAGCGGTACTGTACCTTAATTGAGATACGCTAAACAATCTCTTCGTTTCGCTACAGAACTTTAACGACGTTACGTCGCGTTTGTGAAGTCCCAACGACATGGTTTCTTCGCCAGTATTTAAATCCTAAATTTTTACTGTTCGATCTAAATGGAAAAGAAGTTCATTTATCATTAACAAAGATGAGAGACGATGAAAGCTGGAAGAGAGAAGAGTTTGTATGAGAGTTATTTTGTCTATTCTTGCTCCTGGTTAAACAAGGATGAGAGTTAATGAGAGTTAATAGACAAGAGTTTGTATGAAAGTTGTTTTGATTCTTCTTACTCCTGGTCAAACAAGGATGAGAGTCAATGAGAGTTGGTAGACAAGAGTTTGTATGATAGTTGTTTTGATTCTTCTTACTACTGGTCAAACAAGGATGAGAGTCAATGAGAGTTGGTAGACAAGAGTTTGTATGAGAGTTGTTTTGATTCTTCTTGCTCCTGGTCAAACAAGGATGAGACGGTTGATGAGAGTTGGTAGACAAGAGTTTGTATGGGAGTTGTTTTGATTCTTCTTACTCCTGGTCAAACAAGGATGAGAGTCAATTAGAGTTGGTAGACAAGAGTTTGTATGAGAGTTGTTTTGATTCTTCTTGCTCCTGGTCAAACAAGGATGAGAGTTAATGAGAGTTGGTAGACAAGAGTTTGTATGAGAGTTGTTTTGATTCTCCTTACTCCTGGTCAAACAAGAAATCCTTCACAATAGCGTGAATATAAATCCTGCACAATAGACTAAGACCACGCAATTGACATGCTATTGTGATAGGTTTCTTTGTGTAATGTTTCTATATATCACTCAATGACGTCAAAATTAATGGGAGCGACCGCATTCGCCCGCAATGAGAACACAAATGGCGACCTTCAATTTACCAAAAATACGAATTAACCAAAGACAAATTTCTCTAAAACTAAAACAATTAGAAGAAAACTAATACCATTTCTCATGTAAACAAGCAACATTTAAGCAACATTTAATAGTTAAGCAACATTTGTTTTGGGGGGGGTGGAATTTTCCTTTAACATACTGTAGGCATGCATATGCATGCTAATAGGTATATACCTTTTGATCCAGTAAACATTGTAGTGCCGCTGAGTAGACGCAGACGAGAGGACCAGGTTTACCTGTTGGCGGTTTAACAGGTAACATACGACCACTGCAATGAAACAAAGAAATCGAACGAGAGTTGAAATTATTACACGAAGAACTCAATTTCCCTCTATTATTTGGTAACACGTTCTCCACAGATCTCGACGAGACAATAACAAATGCCAGGACCTTTGGAAAGAGGATTAAAAAAAACCTCCATTTCAGAAGTGCATCCCTTGGTCCCGCGGCAGGATCGAGCCTTCGATTTAACCCCCAATCGAAAAAATACCCCGCTGTTCCTAGTTTCTATTTAAAGTGTCTATGAAGTGAAAACTTCGCTAGCATTTTTTTGCTCTAACGAACAAAGTAGCACGGCAAGAGCGTACACTGAAAATTTCAAGTGAATCTGCTGCATAGTCTTCGAGCTATCAACTCTCAAAGTTTGGCATGGCTAAATGTTTTTGGTGAAAACTGAAATGCGCAGTTTATTGTCTTGTGACGCATGCAGGTGTACTTACAATGCATAAGAACAATGGATTTGAACATTAATGATCCATCTGCATACGTCATATACCACATATATTCAATCCCGGGTACGTAAGGCTTCGAGCTGTATTACGTTTTAAGCATATGCTTTTCCATGTTCGTGAGTCGTCTATGTCATATATGTTGTTAAGTGCGTTAAGGTTACAGAATACCCTAGAATGGTAATTTTTTTTGAAAATGATGTTTTGATATGTGTGTAAAGGTTACTATTAGATCTATCAGCTGCAAAAATTTGAATTGAAAATATTGAAAATTGAGCGAGTTATCGTGTTAAAACGGTTTACGGTTATTATCCGTGGCGGGAAAGTCAACTATTAATTAACAGGATGAATGACAGCTAACTTGTATTAACTCTTTCCCTACGGCTGAAAAACATCAAAAATTGAACGACCACGTTGTTCTATTGATATCTCTTGAAATAACCATAACTGTTGCGAAAGCTATACATTTTCTGGAAGCCCAATAAACCGGCATTTACTTGTTCTTAAAAATTTCCCGAACAAAACACATTATGTTTATATAAATTAGCATTAATTATCATAAATCAGGTTGAAAAACGCAGAGTTGTTTATGAAATCAAATCAAACTTTGCGTGTGCGTGGATTTCATGTTCCTGGCGCTTGTCGAATTTCAATTTTTAATCTTGCGTTACCGTGTGCCGTGTTTTTCGATTGACGACTTTGTGGGTCATCAACGACCCATTTTAACTGCGCCCGTAGGGAAAGAGTTAAATTACATCGAAAGAAATTGGAAAAATAAAAAAAACTTCAAGTCGTCTCTCTAGCTCTATGTCTGACAAGGGATAGACGCGGGGGGACTGGGGCGGGAAAGGCGAAAGTGTAAAAAAGTAGAGTGATGCGTAGACAATGTTTTCGATATTAGTTAAATTAGAAAGGTGATGAACTTCCGAGTCTTGTCTTTAATATTTCTCCCTATATTAACGCTTTTATTATTGTAATTATAGTTTTTATCTCACCCCAAATCGGGCAAACTTTCTCTTAAAATCGAACCAACTTGAATTCTGTTGGCAAGTTGTGTACCTAGGAACAACTACTTAATTTATTTACTTCGAATTTATGTTTATTTTAGATCAATTAAATAGTTCTTTAGCTTCTTCTCGATCTGATGATCTTCAGTGCTAACCGAGAAACCAAGATGCTTTAGCCTTTGGAAAATACAAGAACATTTTTAGCAATTTAAATGAGAAATTGTTGGAGTTTCCGGGGGACCATGAGCATGTCGATGGCTGAGGCTAATTAATACAAAAACATTGTTGCTGTACTTTATATGATGATTCCTTACATTCTTTTCATTGGCCTGCTTTGATACTTTATGGCATAGTACTTGTTAAATTGTATTAAATTAATTTACTTTAACATAACATAACATAAATATTAAAAGTTTATATAAACATTGATTATTATATAATTAGTTGTAGTATTTCTATTATTTCATGCTCCTCTTTGAAAGCATGATTAAAACAGGAATCATTCAACCAATAATACTGGTATTTCTTAGATTATCAACAAGAGTACCGGTAATATATATAGCAACATAATAAATCACAGCACCAGAGCATCCATTGATAACAGGTACAGCTAACCAGAGCACATATATACATTGATAACAGCTATAGCTATCCAGAGCACCCATTGATAACAGCTATAGCTAATCAGAGCACCCATATGCATTGATAACAGCTATGGCTAACCAGAGCACCCATTGATAACAGCTATAGCTAACCAGAGCACCCATATGCATTGATAACAGCTATGGCTAACCAGAGCACCCATTGATAACTGCCTACAGCTAACTAGAGCACCCATTGATAACAGCCTACAGCTAACCAGAGCACCCATATGCATTGATAACAGCTATCGCTAACCAGAGCACCCATTGATAACAGCAATGGCTAACCAGAGTCCAATTGATAACAGGTACGGCTAACCAGAGCACCCATTGATAACAGCTAATGCTATGATGGCTGATGGGTTCACCCTTGTAAAATATCAGATTATTATTAATTATTATCCTTATTATATAATGATAGAATATGAATTTTTTATACAAGGAAAGTCAGCATTTTAAAACAAATACAGATTGATGCATGGGTGTTCAAAATAATAATACTAAATACTGTACATAATATAATTAATCTGGCAACAACATTGAAATTAAGTTGAATACTTTGTATGTCATATGATTAGGCCACACCAATTTAATTTGTTGTTTCGCAAACCTGCAGCTTGATTGAGCAAGCAAATTATGACATGTCTGGTTGGCTATTTATAATTATAACAGTTGGAGTTTTGACCAATAAGAATGTGTGTTATGTCAGGCAATATGATATGATACAGCATTTAGCTCCATGTTGCATTATATGTAAATATATGTAGAATTTTAAATGAAGGGAGGATTTAACATGTATAATTATTATATGAAAAATTATTATATGTAGAATTGTTCAAATTAAATATTTTAATTATAGTTTGTATCATAAATTGTTCTGTTTTGACCATATTATCCTGCAAATGAAGCAGATTGTCCTGAATACTGATCCCTAGTATCTGGTGTTGAGGAACTGCAGCACTTAGTTAACAATAATTTGGGGCATGGATAATTTGCCAATGCATCTGAAGCACTCTGTAGCGAGGATGATAGGTATTCCCCCATGTACAGATGGTACGGGCTTCATCAAATACAATTCTTTCCAAAAAATTATTGTTGACAAATATTTCTGGTGTGACAAATAGTAATTTAAACTTAAAAAGTTCATTCAACAGACGAACCTCAAAAGGAACATCACGCCGAGCATCTGATGAGAAGGTAATCGATTTTGAATGTACTTAAGGGTCAATCTTATTGTGGGCCTTCTGGCTTCTCGTCCTCGATCGCTAAATATTATAATCTCCACGACCACATGTAAATGAATTCGACGAAGAAATCAGAAGGAAGTGCGATAAAACAAATCCAAATTTTGTCGCTGCTTCAAAACTACTACTTGAACATGAATTCGCATGAATGTTCAAGGCACTACATTTTTTTGCTGCTCAAAAGCGGGATCAGTTCAATTTTAGCCAATATTTCACCAAAGATAGCCAACAGCCATGTTTATTTCGACAATATAAATGTTTCTCCCTACCCTCGACACTAGACTTTGTCATGCGCAAGCAATATGCGCAGATCGAACCAACCTTGTCTCGTTTTGGCAGGCAACTCCACGCGATTTTTTCCTCGCTCAATCCCCCGAGAGTTGCCTGGAACGGCAACCGGGCGATGATCGAGGATGAGCATGAAATCTTGTTGGTCAACTGGATAATATCAAGGGAATTAACTGGATAACATCAAGGGAATCGAGGTATATAATCTTCAGAATTTTGTCACTTAACCATGAAATAACCGCAAACCCCAAAACAACTTAGATCCTAACCCTAACCCGCCACCTAATGCGTTTTATAACCCTAAACCCCCGCCTTAAGTGTCTTCCTAACCGTCCCACCTCGATTCCCTTGATGTTATCCAGTTAAGGTGACTGCTGACCAACAAGATTTCATGCTCATCCTCTATCATCGCCCCGGTTCCGTTTACTGTCAGACATGGGCCAGACACAAGAAAGCTGACAAAGACGTCTTTTTGGATGAAAAAAAGGAACATTTATCTGCCAGCGACAAGGGTTCATACTTTGAAGAAGACACAATGGCCAGACGTGATTGCGAACAGCGATAAACGTTCCGAAAGGCCTTCTAGAAGCGAGCAGAAACTGAAGACAAGTATGGAAAGTTTCCAGAAACGAAAAGCGGCATTACTGGGGTCAGAATCACAATCTGAATTAGATGATTTTGATTCGGATTTTAACTCAAGTGAAAAGGATGACAGTTCTGCTTGTTACCAAGTAATATCAACCACCCGTACGTTGGAAATTATATTAGCGACCTTTAGATTGAGTACGAGTACGAGTACGAAGACGAACGTTTCTGCGCAGTGGAGAAACAACAATGGAAAATAACCATGCGCAATGGCAAACTCGTCTTCATACTCGTCTTCGTCCTCAAATCTAAACTCTCTATTGTTAGTCCAGAATGTTTGGAATTAATGCTAGAAAACTCTGCAGTGTGTAAGGAGTGCCAGCTTCCACTAAAAATACTTGAAAAAATGAATTCGAGACAAGGTTCAGGAGCGAAATGGATTTTCTCTTGCTCAAGTAAGACATGTATTTCGCACCAAACATGTTTTCCTGAACCGATTAGTCGAAAAGAACAGGCCAGAAATATGACGTGAATACATCCTCTGTTGTTAACTTTAACTTTAACTTTAATGATTATGCTATTTTAAGCATCTCAAATACAATAAATATCTCATAACATGCAGTAAAAAGTACAACATTTTAAAAAGTTATTTAAAAATAACTTATTTACTATATGCATACATCCTATATTAAAATCTAAAAATTGTAAAAAGTTATATAATCGTTTGAAAATTTCATCCGAAAGTTCCCAATAACCATTGTTAATACCTTGCCTAATTGGATTGATTTTATGCTGTTCTAATAATATTTGTTGTTGCTTTCAGAGCAATAGGAAAAGGCAAAGCCGCAGCAGAAAAATGTCTTAGCATGATGGATATTTCTTCTCCCGTTTACACTTTGAGTAAACATACCAAAAACATAGAAATGAAATCTATTGCTGTGGTGCTGGGGCCGTCAGGTGTAGAATCTGACTCACTGGCATTGCGCTTTTTTTCTTTAGCCGTCCGAGTACTTTTCGCGCCCTTTCTTTTTGCAAGCATCTTGGAACTTTGTAGACAACGGCTATTTCAGTGTACTAGTATAGTCTTTGTTTTGCAATTGCAACTCACCACAAAACAAACAATTAATATCGCTGTTGTTCTTATTGGTGGAAAGTAATTCAATTATTAGAGGGGGCGGAGAATTTGCAATAGCTGTTAAAACTGCGCCAAACTTCCACGGATTATTTATTACCACATCAATTTTGAGTCACATCACGCCGGGTCAGCTTTCGTCAAAATTCGGCCACTCAGGTGAAGGCAAAACCGCGCCAAATCTACGTTTTTTCTTGAGGGCTTGGGTACTAGCCAATTTGGCAAAAACTATAGCATTGATAATGGTAATTAGATACATGTGACATGAAAATGTGAGGCGAATCCAAACAGACGAGGCCTTCAGCTTTCGTTTGTTACCAAATGCGCTATGTTTGCGTGTAGCTTTAGTAGAAAATTTTGCCAGAGCGTCGACGTCTTTGTACATACTTGAACAGATCTGCTAAAATCGATGAATTTCGGCTTCAATAAAGTTTTTTGTACAATGATTTAAGAAGACATAAGAATTTATTTCTTATTTACGAACTTTATGGTAAGAATCGTATGTTTTTTGTTTTTGCTTAAATTCCTTTAATCAAGAATAAATCGAACATTTCTGGCGTGGTTCGTAGGGGTTTCCTCCATTTTTGTTGTAAGATGTCTGTCTGTACTTTATTTGACTATAAATTATTTCAGTAAATTGGTATCATCTGTGTATAATACATAGAGAATTAATATTGATTGAAGGCTGCTGTCGAAAGTGTTATGCGTCTATAAAGGATTTCTATACGAAGTTACCCTTTTGCATTTGATGATTTCATCAAAGCGAAATGCGAGCAAGCAATACAATAACATTGACGCGGTCACATCACTAATAAAAACAATACATACTACATAGTAATAAGTTTATTTGTTGTTATCATACAGAGTCGACTCTTTTCTCAAAACGCTACACAAATAAAGGTCATACAGCGCTTCGCATCTATTACTGGTCTCCCATGTATTAGCTGCATAGGTTTAATATACGTTTTTTTGAAACGCAATTTTATTTCATTATTTGACCCAGACGACCGCATGTTGATATTTGCGGGTTTTGATTTCAACATGTATCTGCTTATAACGTTGGACATGCTCGATCTGAAAGAATATAGTTTACACCATTCGAATTATGTCTTAAAGGGCTTTCACGTTCTGTGTAACATAGATTGGCATCGCTCATAAAACTATTTTCAATTTAAGATTTCTGACCTTGCCTCGGCAAGATTCCATTACAGCGCCAGCGGCTAGTATTAAATATTTTCAAGCTAACTCAGAAATATGTACACGAAAATAGTTTTATAAATGTTGCAAATCTCTAATACACGGCAAATGAAAGCCCTTGAAAAGCGTTACCTAATGGTATGAATTATATCAATACTAGTTTAATATGCCATGCGCTATAAGTGAAAAAACTACAATTAACAGTAACAACTTTTGACAGGCGGACATGTTAAAACGTACTCTAATTTAAATGCTTTTTTAAAACAACTTTTATTAAGCCTACAGATTTCATGTTAACATTACTAGTAGAAGACTTGATGGGCTTTCAAACAAACATAACATGAGCAACATCTGTCTATTATTTTGAAAGAAAGAGTCAGGTTTGTGGGAACTAACAAGAATTATCATATTGCTTTCACTGAATATCCGCTGTACATTTATTTGCATAGTGCGGTCTCAGATGGCCACATTTTCGCGCATCCTGACCCGGCGTGCATAGGGGCACTAAAAGGTGTAACCCAACTTGCACAGGATGTCAGCGAAACTGACATCAATTGCTTCTTCCACAACATAGGTCGAGGAATAAAATATCCTAGCCGCTAAACCCCTCCAGTAATAAAAAATCCCTGACACACTTTTTTAGAACAAACATCGAGAAGTGTAAATATGGTAAATTGAGAGCTTTTTGGTAAAACCAAAGACCAGGTTAAACCGCGGCGCGAAGGTCATATGATTTTAAATTGATGAATATATCTGGAAAAATATTGTATTTTTTATTTTTTTCACAATTTGAGAGTGTTCTATATTTGATGCAAATTTGAGACAAATCGGAGACAAATTGCGCGGGCTGTAACAAATTTCGTGAATGGGCTTGCTAGGCTGTTCTGTAACCTTAATGTAGTAGTTGAATAGTAACTTCCTGAAGTTTGAGAGTGTGATGTTTATGTTGTAATAGTTTTTGGTAGTATGTTCCATGTTCTTGTTGTCCGAATTGTGTATGATTTTTGGTATGTTGAAGGATTTTTTGGTTTGATATTTGTCGCAATCAGGGTTG
The DNA here is from genome assembly GCA_035772405.1 of Chrysogorgia sp. JL179-B06. NCBI lineage: Eukaryota > Metazoa > Cnidaria > Anthozoa > Scleralcyonacea > Chrysogorgiidae > Chrysogorgia > Chrysogorgia sp. JL179-B06. The sequence goes on from JAYKKM010000134.1 coordinate 761,705, forward strand.
GATGATCTTGTTTTTTTGTGAAGTTGAGGAGTTGGTAGGGTGGTCTTGTTGAGGATGTTGATGCCGTGGTTAGTTTTGTAGAAACATACAATGTCTAGGTATTCATGCCAGTACGTTAAAGGAAGGAGTTTAGTCGTAAGTAGTAGTTCTTTGTATTTAATGTCACAAAGGAAGGGTAGATCCAGAATGAATTTCGACGCCCTTCGTTGAACACGTTCAATTCTATATATTAGTTCTACTGACTGCGGAGCCCATACTTGAGAAGCATAACTCAGGTGCGAACGGACTAGAGAAACGTATAGTTTTCGTCGTAATGGGGAGTATTTAATGTTCTTGGTAGATCTTCTGATATTCCCCAGCAGATTGTTGGCTCTGCTGGTTTGCTGAGCTACTTGCTTAAACCAAGTCAGGTTTCCTGTCGTTAAAACATCGGCCGCGGATATTTTAAAATTTAAACGAGCTTGTAAAATTCATAGAATATATGATGCATACTTTGTTTGGAAGTTGTAGAAACGGTACAAACAAATTATTTTAACTCCGAAAATAAAAGCTCAATTTTGATAAAACATTGATGTTTTATTAATGAATGTTTTATCCGTATTTACAAATAATGATTAAATATTAATTTATTTTTAATTTTCTTCATGAATTATTAATGAATTTTACAATTGTATTTATAGTTTATCTGTTTATACTTGTTTTATATAATTAGATTTAATTATAATACTTCTTAATCTACCTCTATTCCATTGTAAACATGATGTATCCATTAAAACTACTATTATTATTATTGTTATTATTATTATTATTATTATTACTTTCGAAAACGCTGACTCGGCGTTTACGTGTGGACGGAAGGCGAAAACGATTTAAAAACTTATACGTGTTGACGGGGCCTCTTTCCTGTCCGTCTGAAAAACATCCAAAATCGAACCACCTCTTTGTTCTATTGATATCTCTGGATAACTGTTGCGAAAGCTATACATTTTCTGAAAGCCCAATAAATTGGCTTTTACCAATGCTTTTTAATAGCGCTCCGTAGAGATGACGTCAGTATCGATGTTTGTCCGCTTTTACCCATTGCGGCCATAACAAAAGAAAATAGCTCATTTGCAATCATTTGTGAGTCAAATTTGGTTTGTTTGTCCGCTTTTTGAGCTATTAATAGCAGCCAGACTCTACGCTATTTCCCAAACAAGACACATTATGCTAATATAAATTAGCATTAATTATCATAAATTAGGTTGAAAAACTTTCATTTTTCTGGATTTAGCCCATTTCGTACGCCCACGTAGCACCATGAACATTCAAAATGCCACCAATCGCAGAGTTTTTTAAGAAATCAAATCAAACTTGGCGTGTTAGTAGATCTTGTGTGCCTGGCGATTGTCGATTTTCAATTTTTAATTTTGGGTTACGGTGTGCCGTGTTTTTCGATTCACGACTTCATCAATCTTGTACGACCCATTTTGATAGGACCAGACAGGAAAGATTTCATCATCTCACCGAATAAATTAAGTAACCAAACACAAACAACAACATATTGACTTACGTGTCTGGATTAGCATCCTGAGGTAGAGTACTGGTAAGACGGGAAAATACGTTTTCACAATCGTTTCTGTGAAAAGAGGGGGAAAATAGGTACATTTAGATGTATATCCATTGCTATCAAATACAATGATCACTGAGCCTATGATAATATGAAGATTAATCAACATGATTAGAGTGTTCATGCAACGAAACTTTGAGTTTTGAGTTTATTTATGATTCTGAAAATGTTGATGATCATTTTCATATAAAAGAACATTGGCGACAAAAATAAATACATTTTCGATCAAAGTACGTGGTTGTAAAAATGCTTGTAAAGCGAAATGTTTATCTAGCCATCCTCGTGTCTTTATAAGTTTGGGAATGTCTTTCATTGAACCACATAATTTTAAAAAGCATCGCATGGAAACTCGGCTACCCACACAGTAGTTTCATCAGGTGTGACGTCACCAACTTCCCTGTTAATTAGTCAAAGTATTACAACAAGATGGCGGATGACAGGATTGTCTTTGGTCAAAATTAGTGCTGTTGTTTTGTACAAGAGTAGTTTTGTTTACTTGGATTACCTTCGTAAGCCTGTTTGTTAATCAGAAAGTCAAACATTTGAAATTGTGATTTTTGTTGCCAATGTCCTTTAAGATACAAAAATTCGAACATGAGGTTGTAGTAATATCGGCTCAAAGTGCAGATTTTTGGGCAAGTAAATGCGAGATGTTTTCTAAGCATCGTGACGTCATAAGTATGACCAAAAAGAAAAAACCAGCATGGTGTCTAGCAAGGTGAAAGTTGTTCGTGTCGATTTTTGTTGGAGCGGGGTATTGATTTAGGGGTTCAACATCGAAATTACAACTGCGCAACTCAGATGCTAATTCGGAATTCGTCCGAAAATGTCGTCACCATCGTTAGGGCATAAATATCGATCAAGAAAATCTCGAAAAACCTTAACTTGCGACAAGTACAGCGCTCATGATCTTCGTGGTGTCGTCTGATCGAGTGCGTTATGGTTTTTGGCTTAATAATTCCCGGCGTGTCTTCTGTCAGTTCTGATCGAGACTGTTCGTTTTTTTGCTTTTCGGAGAAGTTTTCGACAATCCTCAAAACGTCTTGTCTTTCTTGAACTTGTGTGGTTTACATTAAAGGTAAGTTGTATCTTTCTCGTTTTCATGTATTTCTGTTAGCTTCGCTCCTCTGAGTAGTTATGTTTATACAGTCTGGCTGTTTTTGTTTTATATTTATTCGTCAAATTCAAATGTTGTACAGTATATATCCATCTGTTTCATGTGAGGAAGTCAGTCTAAGTTAGGCACAATTATAAAAACGCTTTTGTAAAAAGATGTGTTTTAAGTTGTTTTTTATTCGTCTGGCTTGAACAATATTTTGTTTCATGTGAATTGTTTGTATGGTTGCAATTAAAGGTTCAGTAAATAAAGATTTGTTGTTGTTAACTATACTGCTGGTCCTTATGTTTGTCTAAAAATGCATTTACAAACTTTTTTTTTGGTTTAGAAACCAACTTTGCTTGTTAACAATTGATTATTTCAGTGTTCACAATGTCAGACAATTATTTCAAGATGGTCAAAAGCTCCCAGGTAATAATTTGTGCCAAGATTATGAACATGGTTATAAAGATGATTGCAGCATTATAGAATGGTTCTTCTCTGCAGTAATTGTATTCAAGTTTCTGTGAAATTTTTTTTTGTTGTTGACAGATGTTCCTAACATTGTATTATAAATGAGAAAACTCGTGTCTTAACCTACAGTGAATTATTAACCGATGAATTATCCATGACATAATGGAACCTATGTTGTATTAAAAATGGATTTTACAAATGTATTAATTCTCTGCTGATTTAGTTAAATTTGCTGTTAGCTTACCAACAATAATAATGAAAAATAGCTTTTACACAACTATCGTATCTATGTATCGACTATCTATGTATCAACTATCGTAACTATGTTATGCCATTCTCGAGTTATTACATACATTTCATGTATCTTGAGCTCAGTGACGTAACAAGATGGACACAGCATTACATCAAAACTCAAAATCAGGCATATCTTCGGATTGGTTTGACTAAACCGGCTCAAACCAAATACCAAACCAAATAAAATAATACCAAACCAAATAAACCAAACCATGCAGACTTACTGAGTCAACAAGACTCTGCATTGAGATTGTTGTTATTAGGTTCCCATGGTAACTGATTTTGTTCCGAGGCCACTACTTTGTATAGAAACAAAGTTTTCTACTTTTTGTCGTTGCAGTTACTGTTTTATTGTTTTAAACGGTATTGTTACATTGAAAATCATGAGAAAAAGATGTCAACTTCCTAAAACTAAATAAGTTGCTGTAAATGTGGTTGAAAACAAAGAATTGTTATAAAGGAAGAGAGTAATCTGGAAACTAACCCCCCATTACCATAGTAACCACATTAGAACCATGACAATGTTTAGTTTTCTTGACTGAGTAAGTCAGCAAGGTTTGAATCTATTTAGTTGAACCAGTATGAAGATATACCAGATTTTCAGTTTTATTTTTATAATGCTCCATATTGTGACGTCACAGATCAAATTATATAAAGCGTAATAATTAAACATAAAAAGCCATTTTTCATTATTTTAAGGTTCTTTCAAATACAGTTAAAAGAAAACTGGAGCGAATTTTCATTTCATAGAAACTTTCAAGGCATCACATCAATATAATGATTAAGAGCCTCCATGGCAGTGATTCCATAGTGGAGATAAATGCCCCAGTCTAAACGAATAATACTAATATTTCAGTCAGTAAAAATATATATCTGTTTCACGAGCAAAGTATTACAGATTTGGATATTTCAGTTTTGGTCACACACCAATCCCATGCTCATTACTCTTGAGGTACCCACATGTTCGCATTGCGGACCTATTTTTTACTAAGCAATAGGATGTCGCTGTTATAATTTATCATGTTTAAAGGGACACTCCGGACAAATACAAATGCAGTTCATATGAAAGATCTTACTGACTTTAGTTTATTTGCAAAGTTTCAGCATTCCTATCAATTTAGTTGAGAAGATATTGCTAGTTGAAGTTGACAATTTGTGGATTTTGACGCCATATTGGTTTTGAAAATATGACGTCATTGAGTGATTCTTTATCGTCAGTGGAGTTGTTTTGATGGCGATCACATAGTGATAGTTATTGTGAATGGTCTTTGGACGAAAATTAGTCGAAATAAACTATTTAGTTCATCATGCAGGAAAGTAGAGGAGCTTCTTAGGCATAATACGAGATCACGTCACTCAGTGACGTCATATTTGAGAAACAAAATGGCGTCGAAATTGGACAAACTCTCCAACTTCAACTAGCCACATCTTCTTAACTAAATTGATAGGAATGCTGAAACTTTGGAAATAATCTAAAGTCAGTAAGATCTTTCATATGAACTACATTTGTATTTGGGCCGGAGTGTCCCTTTAAATAGATTTAGCAGAATTTATGAACATATTTTTAATTTTTCCTTGATTTCGATTTTCGAAAAATTAAACTTAACGGCAACACGTTTTCATGCATGCAATGTTTTGGTACTCAACCTTATGTACAATGTACACAAAATCTCTGAGTCTCTTGATGAAAAACGAACCCCAACCTTTCAATGACCATTGACTAAGCTAATGTCCACAACCTGTAACCTTCTGATGACTAGTGAGATGCTCTAACTATTGAGCTACATGGACTAAGATGACGAGTGAAGGTTACATATGTGTACAACATGTAACCTTCTGATGACTAGTAAGATGCTCTAACTATTGAGCTACATGGACTAAGATGATGAGTGAAGGTTACATATGTGTACAACCTGTAACCTTCTGATGACTAGTGAGATGCTCTAACTATTGAGCTACATGGACTAAGATGATGAGTGAAGGTTACATATGTGTACAACCTGTAACCTTCTGATGACCAGTGAGATGTTCTAACTATTGAGCTACATGGACTAAGAGGATGAGTGAAGGTTACATATGTGTACAACTTGTAACCTTCTGATGACCAGTGAGATGTTCTAACTATTGAGCTATACGTGGACTAAGATGATGTGTGAATGTTACATATGTCTACAACCTGTAACCTTCTGATGACCAGTGAGATGTTCTAACTATTGAGCTACATGGACTGAGATAATGAGTGAAGTGTACAGAGACTTGAGTACCACCACATAGCATAATCATTATTACGTCATCTCGCCTGGAACCTCTCCTGTTCAGCGAAGAACGCGCCATTATTGTCATGTTAAACAGAACCAAATTGCAAATCAAAAATCAAATTTAATTAAATTTTTGTTAATTTAATTAATTTTTTAAATATAATTAATTTTTAAATTTAATTAATTTTTAATTTAATTTAATTTTAAAAATGTAATTTGATTAATTTAATTTAGTTAATTTGTTTAATTTATTTATCCAGACCCTGTATCCCAGTTTCTACGGAGCAATGGTTCGACCATTCTTGGGCTGAAGTTGCAAACACATTTTAGATTTATGGTTTAGATGCTTGTTAAGGATGAGAGACTGTTGAGTTTACCTTACATACCTAAAGCTGCAATACCAAAAGTGGTAAGGAGAAGGCTACGATATTGTTCCAATGTGAAGCACTCAAACGCTCTAATTTCTTCATATCTTGGTTCTTGTACACAATGTTGCCGTCATTGCCACATTTCTTGTTATGGTTGGACGTAACTAGAACTTAACCAACATAACTTGTCGTGTCTCATCAAGGCTTGTCGTCTCGTTTTTTTTGTTTTTTTCGGGCAAGCTGAAGTTCTTCGGAAGTGTCTTCCCCTCCCTGTCTTTTATTTTTGTGGTGATGCTCTAACAGAAAATAAAATGGTAAATTAAGTAACGTTAAACATTAACCAGGGAGGTTATGTGTAGTCTTGAGAGAAACTCTCTTTGATGGTGGCTGACGTTTATTGAAACAATAGTAGCTAGTCTACTTTGAGAGATGGTTTTTTGGCAAAGTTATATACGTCAGTTGTGAAAGAGTCAGTTACCACAACCAGGGGTTGAAATAACAGGTAGCCAGATTTGTAACATCAAATGTTATCAAATTTTACACTGAGAGCATATCAATAAAATTATCTAGTGTCGAAAAGTATTTTTGATGAGTTTGTTGTCGTCGGTATATTTCGTATTGTACAGGCTGCCGCCATGTTAATAATGCGCAATCACTGATCTCAAAAATAGGACTGGATTGAGCTTTCTATTGTTTTTAATGCTTGCATATTTGAATAATGTAAATTGCGAGAGATTATTAGAAGCTACGAGTTTGCAAGCAAATCAAACTGTGACGCTCGCGAAATAGGTTTAGTGTCTGGCCAATACAGTTTCTTTGTTAAGATTAAATGCATAAAATCCTGAACCTGATTTGACGTCTCATATTATGCTTCTCTCACTGGATAATTAGAGCCAACGGCGGCCATTACTAAGGAACCAAAGTCGCAGTAAATATGTAGGTAGACCATGAATCGTTTTACCCAGTAACTTAAAAAATGTCTTCTTGTCCTGTTTATAGTGAAAAATTATTTTATTTTGAGAAGAGAACATAGTAAGAGCACATAATTATCCAACAAAAAACCTCATAGGATCCTCAGTTGGTCCGTTAGTAATGGCGAACTTCCGGCTTCATTTTCTGAACAATAGTTGCTCGATCCAGTCTTCTTTCGAGATCAGTGTGCGCAATACTTTATCGAAAGCGGGATCAGTTCAATTCCGGTGCGAACATGCACATTATCAACCTCGTACACAGGCTATTTCCTTTCCCAGGTTAACAGATTAAAAATAAAGCACATTGCAAATATGGTGAATGTTTATATTGTGACGGTGACTATTATCTCCATGAATGATATTGATACAGATTGATATATTGATACAGATTATTACTCGGTTGACCGTGGTAGAGCGAATCTAGGTTTCGCCGTTTCGGCTGCGTTTCTATGTTATTGTCAGAGGAGTCACAAATCTGCAAAATTACGCAATATTTTCCATAAGGCTTTGCGAAACTTGTATGCGATCGATCTTGCGAGTCACGCGCGTGGTTATAGTTCATCAATGATGTGGCTGATAATAATCTATGGATTCTTCATAAATAAGCTCACGATGACGAGCGATATCGAAACGGATTGGTCCGCGATCTCAAAGAGATTAAACTGAAAGTAAACACGAGTACAATGAATTTGAGAAGCAAGTTCTAACACTCGTAAGCGTTCATCTTCTGATTTCTAAATACGGACAAACCGGTTAAAAAACTCGGCTGCGCCTTGTATTTTCAACCTGCTTGTCCGTGCTAGAACAATTACTTACCTGATCGTTAACATGACGTCACAAACATACATGATAAAACCTTTCTTTCTGGCACCTTAATTTATGTGCTATATTTTTAAAGTATTGTGGTTCAATTAAGAAAGAAAAACATCCACAAAAATCAAGTTTTACACCTATATACGTGAAATTATGGCTGACTAAAGTTTTCACTTTACCCTGCTGTGACGTCACACGCATATCGAAAAATTATCCAAGATGGCGGATCATGGTTGAAAACAGAAATGTCTTTTGTCGAAATTAGTGATGTTGTTTTGCACAAGAGTCGTTTTGTTTCTTGGATTACCCTGTGAAGGCAATTTGCTAATCAGAAAGGCAAAAATAATTTTTATTGCCATATTCCTTTAAACCAATATTTTTATTTATCATAAGCAAACGGGCTTTTACAATATTTGACCCACGGTCACAAAATTATAGTAAATACTAAAATATATTTTCTGTTGATTTTGATTTATTTTCAATCATGCCACGTTCCTGATGAACCAAGAACGCCGAGAATATTATTCCAACCATATTCAAGAAAATTGCACTGATCAACGGCGATGGTTCAAGCTATACAAGATACTTACTCTGTGAGTCAAAGATGTGTCTTTGAACTAACTTGCAAATTATTTTGGTGATTACTTCATTCAAAAGAATATTAACCCTATCTAGACTGGGAGGGGCGGAATCTGCCAGCGCTGAATTTAAATACTGATATCTCAATAATAAACACAGTTATGCATCTAAAATTTTGCGACTTTTCCTAGTTATGCATTGGTAGTATGGGTTGAAAAATATTAGGTTTTAAAAAAGTTACAGAGTATTCCTGAACACCTACTAACACGAAATTTCGACAATAATTTTCATTATAATAGAAACAATAAAAATAAGCACATATCGATTAAGATAAATCTATTTATTGATATAATAACTTATGTACGTTAACAGAACAGTAAGAAATAATCCTGAGAAAAACTTTTTTTTTCAAATCCGTCATAATTTGTTGCCATGATAACAAAAATGTAACGTATATTCAGTGTTACCATGCCTTCAACCTGCCAAATTTCATTGGCATACATCCAATAGTTTTGGAGATATTGGCCGCGGGCAGTTTCGCCCCCACCTCCCCCCCCCCCCCCCCCCGCCCAACCCCAGAGGACCAAAAAAGGGTTAGATAGGGTTAACAACTCCTTGGAAATTCTATTCACGCAGCGTCTCGCGCTGATAAGTGACGCTGTTGATGATGCCTGTACAGATGTCGTCTTTGCTGATTTTAAGACACTATCTGCAGAAGTGGCGCGAAGTCTGATTGGAAAGACTGCTAAGAAATCCTGAAGCTTAGATCCCATATCAACTTAATTGATGTTTTACTGCTAGTTATCACATATATGATCAACTTAATACTTATCGTTTAGAACAGGCCGCTTTGCCAATGCCTGAAAGAAGCTTAGTACCACCTTCGCATAAGAGCTGATCTTGGTATCGGTGCTAAGGGTCTGCTAATGCTTTTGCATGGTTCCGATCGTATTTGTCAGAGCGATGTCAAAGCGTGTCAATTAACGTAGGCATAGTCGAATGTTTTACTTGAATCAAGGCTCCTGTCTAGCTTGGGTCCTATATTGTTTACCGTGTACACCGGTAGACTATTCCAAATTGTTGAGGAACATCCGCCCCAAATCCATTCCTACGCAGATGAAACACAGTTATTTATATCTTTCATTCAAGTCAATTGTGTCTTCTAATACAGACTCCGCTGTCACATCAATCTCTAACTGCATCAAGGCCATTCGTAAATGGATTATTTCAGACAATCTTACGATAAATTACTCGAAAACTGAACTCATACTTATAGGCACTAAACACCAGTGAGCGAAAATAGATATAGATCATCTTAGTTGGTCAGATATTGGTCACATCTTAGTTAGTTAGATATAGATCACATCTTTCCAAAGGCAGCAAGCAAAACAGCAAATACATGACATCTTTTAATTAACAGTGAGCATTGAATACACGACTTTTGTTCTGGTTTTAAAGACGCATATGCGAAATGTGTCAATGAATTTGACAACGCCATTTCGAAAAATTGTTCGATTTGGCTTTCAGACTACATGGTTGTAGGAACCAATAACCAATATTATATAAAGTTCTCGCAGGTTTCAAGTTACAAACTTTGCTCAATACGACCTAGGATGAATTTATTTAAGCGAGTAAATAATCAAAACCTAGAATATTAATTAGTCAGCCAATCGGATGGCGTAAAATCTCCATCCAGAATCTGCAAAGATTCCCACAGGTTTATGAATAGAGTTTCATCAGGCCTTCCTTTTCTCGTTTTCTCGCCTTTTCCGGCCCCGCACGGTTTTCAGCGGAAGACGAGAATAAACAAGGCCTGACATTCAGGTGAAACTGTGACATTTTCCTAATGTTTTTAGAATGCAAGTTTTTTAAAGTTTTGAAAGTTATCGTAAGTACAAATTGTTGATAAATATTTTAAAATGATGCCGGAGATTTTCTTTGTGATTTCCTCCTGTATTCTTGATTTACTTTTCGACATCTTTTCTGTAACTGTACTTTCTTTAAACCTTCCTGCTTTTGTTTTCAGCTACATATATTGGCTTTTCTTAATGTTATATTCCGCAGAAAAGTTAGGGAACATGATGTTACTTCAAGATAATTTTTTTAACGTGATTGGGCTACTTTTCTACCTCACAGCCAGACCGATGCTTTAAAACAATCCTTCATCTTATAGTGGCAGGGCCGTAGAAATAATTTCGAAAATCAGGTAAATTTCTTTCCCACCCACCCCCCACCCCCCTGTCTTATTTGCTCGCAACGGCCTTGTATAGTGGTGTACTAATTCTTTTTGCTTTTTCCTCAAAAGGGTACATGGGGAGTGATGACGTTATTATAAGGGAACTGGATTACATTTCCGTATGATAGAAGGATGGATTGCTGCAACGAAGCCCCAGCTTGTTTAACGGAAGCATTCATTCGAAAAATACTACATTAAATTTTATGCTTGGTTTTGTACTCAACGCTTTGATTAAGCATTATAAATTCGTTGTATTGGTTAAACATTATCATAGCTGTATGTAACTGTACCTGTACGGTTACCATGAAATTGGCGTCGTCCACAGACATGTGCGAGACCAAACTTTGTTTGAATTCCTTGGTACCTCCGAATTGTCGATCTCGAATAGTGAGCATACCATCCACCATTATCACCTATACTAGCCCTCGATCTTCCACTAATACTTGCACTTGCATCTGCAAATCGTTTTCTGTCCTTTTTCTTCTTTTTTGTACTTGAGTCTGAACTTGTACCTGAATATTTAAAAAAAATTTATTTTCTTGAATTAAAATCTATTATGGGGAAATTAGCTAAGAAATGATATAAAGAAAATTAACAGAAATTATTTCAATTTTAATCAACAATCCGAATGTTTTCCGTCCTAGGTAAACGTCAAAACAACTCCTGCGTCTCTTTTCTGAAAATGAGCAAGAGGAGAAAGAAGAGGATGAGCAAAAGGAAGAGGAGGAAGCATACGCAAAGCACCCCACAATCTAAAACACCCCAAAACACCCACTAAGCGCCCCCAAAACACCCACTAAACGCCCCCAAGACACCCCAAAGCACCCCTATAATCTAAAACACCTCCAAATATACTCCCAAAACACTCCACAACACCCCCAAAACTCACCAACACCTTCAAAACTTAATGGTGTCTTTATCAGTACGACAGAAGTAAAACGGGCGCTCTTGGTTGGGTCAGTCTTTCTTGACTTTACGTTCACTCGAGGCCCAGCCATGGCGACACATCGATCTGGGAGTCTCGGTTACACCTCCCCACTAAATAGCGATTTATTTTTTGTCGGAGCATGTCCTTTGTTTCGATCCTTAATTTGTTATTAATGACTTTCTTGCATGTGCTTTCAGGCGAAATATGTAAATATCAGCCGTATTAAACATCTCTTCTCACTGTTTTCCGAAATGTTTCTTCGCCCAAACGATCGCTTACTTTAAGAATGATAATTCTGCCAATCTCTTCATGGCTATATGAAGTTTGCAACTTGGCAATGGTAACAACCGTATCCTAAATATTCATATTTTTATATCTCGCTCAAGCCATATAGCGATACGCTCATAACCTTAGCAAGTACATCCGTAGAAGGCATTTATGACTTATTCGACTCAGTGGTTTAAATACACTCGCTTCGTTGTTCAACGGATGCTATTAGCCGAAGCTGAGGATTAAGCATCGCAGAGATGAATCGAAGATCGGCAAATATCGCAAATAGGCGAAACGGTTTGGGTTCATATCTTCGTAGATCGGTAGAAGATCTAAATGGGTATTTCAACGTAAAAACGATCGTATCAATCTCTATGTTGATCGAGACACGAGCTAGTATGAAAACATACGATGTTTCTTCAACGCTATCTCTCTTCAGTTCATTCCAGATTATATTATTTAGCCAAGTTCGATTGTGCGCACGCGCTTCTCTCGGAGCTGCCTACTGTCCCACAAGGAGTTTGACCACATTGACATCAAGTGTATAAATACAAAGTTGTTTCGCATACAGTTAAGGGACATGAAGGCAAACTTTGATAGTGACGTAACTTTATCATTGGGAAGAATCGGCAGCACTTGGATAGGTATCTGTTAGGGAGTTAATTTAAAGCTGCACAGGAGATATGGACAGGTCCTACAGGTACACGAGCTAGGGCTAGGGATACTGAAAGTTCAATAACGTAATCTGAATAATAAATGTGCGTTAGGGTTAAAGGGTCATGGATGTGCACGAGCTAGGTTTGGGGGAATAAGAAGAGTGACGTATGTATCAATAATAAGTTGAATAATTTAACGAGGCGACAGAAATAGTGACGTCATGGGTGTAATGTTTTGTTTTTAAGGTGTTTATTTCACTCTCACTCTACTAACTCACAAACCCGAAAAGAGCCCCGCCCATTTCCTCGTGGTCATCCGCGTTCTCTCTCTAACACACACGTGACTAAACTAAGATATAAACACTACATCCTTCCCCACTTTTGAAAAGAAGACCTATAAAAGTATGTGTCAAAAAAAATAAAATAAACAGTTATATAATGCGAAGCAAAGTTATTTCGTGTCCGAGTTTAAAGTCACATATAAAAGACCTCCGTAAACGTCAAAATACTTTTCGTAGAAGTTCTCAATTAAAATACTCTGCTCTATCGCTTTGATTGTTCTCCAAGTCTTACAGGACGCTTTCTTATTCTTCTGGGATAGCGAGGCAACTCATGGGCCTTGGTTGCCGCTACATCTGCTTCCTGCACGGGATCATCTTCTTCTTCCTCGTCGTTCGTCTCATCATCTTCGTTGTTGCCTGGCGCTTTCTTAAAGCACGACGAATTTCTGGTAATCGTTGCGTTGTTGTTCGTTGCTGTCACCATGGATCCCTTCTTGTGCATAACAACGTATGAATCAGGTTTGTAGGGTGTATCTCTCTTCCTCTTCGAGTCATCGCGTTTGACCAATACTGTATCACCTTTCTGGATGGTTGAAGGTTTCACATAGGCATTAGCATCCGCATACTTCTTCATTTTCGACTTAGCCTTGCGATCTTGTTCCTCAACTCCTGGATCTTGTAGGCTCTTTTCCAACTCTGGTAACTTCGTCTTCATTGCTCGACCAAATAGTGCGGTTGCTGGAGGGACCCTTGTTGTGGTGTGAGGGGTAGCTCTGTAGTTCCTAAGAAACCGGTGCATTTCCTGTTTCCAATTTTTATGCTCTACGGCCGCTGTCTTGATCACTTTCTTTACCGTTCTCACAAACCGTTCAACTTCGCCATTGGCTCTTGGCCACCTTGGAGTTATCTTTCGGTGCTTGAAACTAAGAACTTGTGCCAAAGACTGGAACTCATGGCTGTTGAAAGGCGGTCCGTTGTCCGTCTTTACTACGTCTGATATCCCAAAGAATCGGATAATACTTTGTCTACTCTTGGAATTACCGTGTTGGCTGAAGTCGATTTAACTGTTTCGACGATCGGGTATCTGGAATAGTCGTCCGTGATTATCAAGAGATAATAGCCGTTTGTCAAACTCGCACTTCTGCCTGTTCAAGGTTAACCCACGTTCTTTGAGCCTCCTGAATACTGCTTCCAGGCTTTGGTCGTGCTCGCTTTGTGTCTTTCCGAAGACTAGGATGTCGTCGCTGATGTTAAGGGCTCCACGGATGCCTTCAAGGGTTTCGCGAATCACGTTTTGAAAGATTTCTACTGCGCTTGAAATTCCAAAGTTCAGTCTCTTAAACCGCATCAGGCCCAGGTGAGTACCGAAGGTGGTGATATAACGCGATCCGGGTGCTAGCTCGAGCTGGTTGTATCATTGGTTTAAATCCAATTTTCTAAACACTTTGGCACCATTCAGGTCACCGACGATCTCCTTGATGGTGGGTGTTACATGGCACTCACGCTTGATAGCTTGATTTTCTTGACGCATATCTATACGCATATACGCGGACTTTTCCAGGAGACTTTGGCTTGGGTGCAACGACGATAGGCGATACCCATGGCGTGGGACCTTCAATGCGCTCGACGACACCGAGTTCTGCGTCTCGCTTTAGTTGCTCTTCAAGCTGCATGCTGACGTACGTCGAACGGAACCCTTCGGCGAGGCTGTGCGACTGGCGGGACACAATCGTCCATATGGAGTTTGATCTAGTATACTCTCAGTTTCCCGAGTCCATGGAATAGTTCATCGTATTCCTTAATCAGCTGCTCTGTTCTCGGGAAGTTTGTTTTGTTGACTTGGTACAGTATACTGCTTTTAAGAGTCCAAGTTCTTGTGATGTTTTCCAGCTCAGCAGTGAGCCACCTGATCCCTTGACTACGTAAAGTTTATCTTCTACGCACTTCGTCTTAAACTTCAAGACGGTCTTGAACTTTCCTAAAACTTTCAACTACTTGTTGGACTTGTATGGATGAATCTTCACCTTTATTCCCTGAAGCTTTCCAATGTATATTTTACTTTTAACTCTATTTCAGAAAAATATGTCTACGAAACCATTAAACATTTGAAACCAAATAAAGTCATCGGTTTGGATAAGATCAGCCCACGTCTACTCCGAGATGATGTGGACGTTATTACTCCTACGCTAACCTCTCTGTTTAATTTGTCTCTACAGACCAAGTCGTTCCCGTCTATCTGGAAAAATGCAATAGTACCAATTTTTTAAAAAGGGGACAAACTTGACCATCTAACTATAGACCAATCTCTGTTCTACCAACCCTCAGCAAGATTTTAGAAAAAGCAGTACACACCCAGTTCTACTCATATCTTGATGAAAATAACTTGATATCCACCAAGCAATTTGGGTTTAGATTAAAATCATCCACTGTCATAGCATCGGCACAATTTACCGATCAGATTCTCCAAGCTATGGACCATGGCTCAATTATTGGTGTTGTTTTTCTGGATTTAACCAAGGCGTTTGACACAGTCAACCACTCCATTATGTTACAGAAGCTATCTGCACTTGGCGTAGATTCTTCAGCTCGTGATTGGTTTGCTTCGTTCCTCAACGATAGGTCGCAGGTGACGTGCTGTAACAACGCTCAATCCGATCCAGAATCCATCTCAATTGGCGTTGCCCAAGGATCTATCCTAGGCCTTCTCCTATTCATAATCTATATGAATGATTTGCCCGACGTACTTGAACACTGTAATGTAACTCTTTACATTGAATGTAAGTCTATTTGTGAAATTGAATGTAAAATTAACTCAAGCTAATCAACTGCAAGCTAATCAACTTAATGTTAAATGTTAAGAAATCTAAATTTACGCTAATTGGCACTAATGCGCGCTTAAGTAAGATCAATTCAATTGCTATATCTACCGATTATCAACCACTAGAGAAAGTAGAATCGTTTTCATACTTAGGTATAGTTATTAATAAGAACCTCACATGGGACGACCACATAAATTACATCCGCTCTAAGATAAATAAGAAACTATAGGCTTATTAAGGCGTATCAAGTTCTGCCTACCCCTGAAAGCGCGTTTAGCTTTTTTCAACAGTTTTGTTTTACCTATTTTTGACTATGGTAACATCATTTGGGGTGATCGCGGGAAAGCCACTTTAATGTCTGAACTTTAGGTTCTTCATAATAAAGCTGCACGAGTGATACTTGATTTAGATAGATAGATAACTTTATTTAAACACGCTTACAACGTCAACAAAAGCTGGTTTCCACGAAGGGCGTGTACAACAATAAAGACAAATAAAACAGTATAAAGTAACAACAGTAAAGAATGGTTCGACTAGCTAACAATGTCAATATAAGGTAATAATAATAATAATAAAGATTATATATCGTTATATGTATGTATTTTAAATTTATTTACTATACGTTATTTAATGACATGAGCAGCGATTTTGCGTTCAAAGTATAGCAGAGATTTGCTCTCCCTAATTTCTTTAGGCAAAGAGTTCCACATAAATGCCCCATCAAACATGAAACTCTTTTTCATGCTATTTGTACGTGGTTGTGGCAAACAAACGGCAGATGAGATGTCCCGAAGATTATAATTTGACATATCTTTCTTATAGCTAAGTAAAACGATTTGTGACACTCTTTGGTCCCATATTATTTAAAATTTTAAACATGATCTTAGCTTTGGCTTTTCTTCTTTGAGCTTGACGTGATTGCCATCCTAATGCACTTAACGCAATTTTGTGATCAATGTCATTGTTCATATTTGTGATAATTCTAGCAGCTCTGTTATGAAGTTTTTATAATCGTGTTAACTGCGTTTTACCAAACACATTCCATACTTCACAACAATAGTTAAAGCATGGTTGAACAATGGCATTGTAGACGGGAAGAAGAGAGTCTCTGTCAACAAATTCCCTTAAACGTCGGAGAGCACCTAATCCTGAAGTAATTTTCTTGCAGATACTCTCAGTATTGCTTTTCCAGGATAAATGTTGGTCAATAATTACTCCTAGAGTCTTGCATTCAAACACTTGTTTACATTCACATTTACATTTACATTTACATTCACACGCATCAGCAAGTGACGCATTAGCTAGGCTATCTTGGAAACCTTTACACCGAAAAAGAGCAGAACACCGCGCTATTCTCACATACAAGTCACTAAATAATTTACTTAATCATACTTTCCAATATAACTTTAACACAGACTTCCACAACTACAACACTGGATCAAAAGCCGCCAATATTCGCAAATCTCTCGCTAGGAAAAAATGGGGTCATTAGACTACTTTAAACTTCGCTGCTGATATATGGAACAACTTAGTTTATCCTTGCGAAAATCGTGAACGTGGTCTCTCGAAAATCGAACACGTGGTCTCTCAAACGCTAGTTTTTAAACTCTCTTTACAATTCATGCCTAGTTGCCGACGATTTTTTTTTATTTAGAATTCTTCCTTTATTGTGTAAATAACTTTTGTTTAGTATGTATAGTAATTCATGATTAATTGTTTGTATATTTAATTAGTTTTAATTCTTGAACTCATGTAATCCACATATAGATCCAGTTACTTTTAATATAATTTAACTTGTTATCTGAGGATCCCTCTGTAAAACACTTTAGGGTGAAGTTGGCATCCTCAATAATAAAGATTATTATTATTATTATTATTATTATTAAGCTTGGGGGCCTTGGAAAACGCTTGGTAGTCTCTATCATATAGTACATTAACACTAGCACCAGAGTCAGCCATGATTGTCATTGGAGTGTCGTGAATTACGATTTTGAACATGGACTGCGATTGCTGTTTACCAGTAATGATGGAAAAGGCGTAAGCATCTTCTTCTGAACTGGAGCTTTCATCGGCAAGGTTTTGAATGTTGAGTTGCTCTCGGTTCTTTAACTCGTTCTTCTTGTTAGCATTCTTTGATCTGCATTCGGCTTCGTAGTGGTTTTGTTTTCCACAGCTTCTACAACTCTTTCCGTAGGCGGAACACGCTGTTTTGCCCGGCACTTGCTACCTTCCGCTCCGGGTTATTTTCGCACCGCCCGACTTCCTGTCATAATGTCCGCCATCTTGATTTTGCTGGGTCTTACTACATCCCGGGCGTTCTTTGTCAGCGTCCGCGAGCAATCGTCTTCTGGACGATCCTTTTATTAGTATTAAGGAAACCCAACCCCAACACAACAAAAGATCCTAACCCTAACCCCCCGCCTAACGGGTTTTCTAACCTTAGGGATAGTAAAATAATTAGGCGGGGGGTTAGGGTTAGAAAACCCGTTAGGCTGGGGGTTAGGGTTAGAGTCTTTTGTTGTGTTGGGGTTGGGTTTCCTTAATACTAATAAAAGGATCGTCCAGAAGACGATTGCTCGCGGGCGCTGACAAAGAACGCCCGGGATGTAGTAAGACCCGATTTTGCTTCGGAGTTCTTCTCGGCTTGTGTCCCGTGAGCTTGTTGAGGTTTTGCTTCTCTTCGATGCTTTCTGCTTGGGAATTTGAAAGTTCCATGGCCCTTTCAGCATCCAGTAGCTGATTTAAGGCGAGTTCTGGGTTTTGCAGTGCTTTCATGCGAAGTTTGTCCGATAAACAGTTCTGCACAATTTGCGTTTTAATTTACCTGTCATTATCTGCAAATTCACAAATCGTCGCTAGCTGTCGCAGACGAGTGTGAAATGCTGAAATGCCTTCTCCACTTTCTTGCTTGGCCTTACGAAACACGTATATCTCGTACTCACGATTGTACTTGGGGGTGAAATAGTTGGTTAGCGCCGTAGTTGCCTTTTCAAATGGGGTTTCGTAATTCCTCGGTGTTGGGTAACGTTTCGAAGATTTCGTTTACGCTTTCTCCAGCATAGTGTAGTAAAAGAGCTCTTTGTCTTTTCAGGTTGTCTACATCCAATGCAAGCAGAAGATTTTTAAAACGAGTGAGCCATTTCTTCCAACGAACATCACCAATCTCCGAGTGAACATCAAATTCAGCAAACTGCGGTAGAGCTGCTGCCATGTTCTTCTTGTTGACTTTGTTCAAAGAGCGTCCCAAAGCCCCCTGGTATACTGAAAACATTAGAAAAAATAAGACAATTCGTCGAAATCTAGAAAGACAATTTCGTCGCTCTGGTCTTTAGATTCATCGTCAATCCTACGTTGATCAATGTGTCCTTGTTAAGAAACTTATTTTTGAAACTAAAATGAATTATTGTTCCAACCTTCTATTGATCCTTTTCTTCACAGAAAGCCTGAGAAACGTCTCCCATCATGTTCTTCTACTACAGACCTGGCCAATGACTTTGTCAACTTTTTCAAACACAAAATCACCACCATTAGAAGTCAATTCCTTGACTGTTCTACTTCTTCAAATTATTTTTACTTATTAGATACCCCGTTACTGAACTCTGAACTTACCACTCTATCTGAGACGTCAATAGAAGAACTATCAGATATTACAAAATTAGTGATATCCAAATCATGCTGCCTAGATCCACTTCCCGCTAGTCTCCTTCCCAATCTATTAAATACACTTCTACCTACTATCTGAAAAATCGTCAACTTGTCCCTCCAAAGTGGTTTTGTACCAACTTCCTTAAAATTAGCTATTCTGACTCCGTTACTTAAAAAACTTTCTCTTGATCATGAAGTTTTTGGTAATTTCAGGCCGATTTCCAACCTGAAAGTTATCTCTAAAATTATCGAAAAAGTTGTGGCTGCCCGACTAAATAGTTATCTTGAAATCAACAACCTACATGAACCTTTCCAGTCTGCTTACAAAATATTTCATAGCTGTGAGACTGCTCTCGTCCGTGTCCAAAATGACATACTACGTGCTATCGACGACCGATGCTGTGTGGTTCTTCTTCTCCTTGATTTGTCTGCTGCATTTGACATACATGATATTCTACTTGAACGTCTAAGATCCAAATTTGGTATCCGTGATAATGCACTTAAGTGGTTCAGGTCTTACCTTTCTAACCGAACACAGTTTGTTTCTATTGATGGTAAAATATCTGAAATTTTTGATTTAAAATGTGGTGTTCCTCAAGGATCTGTTCTTGGACCAATCCTATATCTTTTGTGTACCTCACCAATTGGTGACATCTTACGACGCCATAACATGCTGTTTCATTTATATGCCGACGACACCCAACCCTACGTATCCTTCTCTTGCAATGACGATCTTTACCTCAAATGCACTATGATGAACATTGAGAATTGTTTATCAGATGACTTTGAACAAACTCAAATTAAATAAGGAAAAAACTGAATTACTCTACTTCTATTCCAAGCATAGCCCCCAAAAGACCTTTACTCCACTCCGATTTGGACCAGACCTCATTCAACCATCTAATTCCGCGAGAAGTATTGGCGTAATTTTTTATAACATTATATGTCGATGTATACCCATGTAAACTCTGTTTGTAAAACTGCCTTCTACCATCTTCGTAATATCGCTCGCATAAGAAAATTCCTATCTATAAAAACCACCAAAACCTTAATCCATGCATTCGTCACATCCAAAATCGATCACAGCAATTCTCTCCTATACGGCCTTCCAAAAAATCTTATAAAAAAACTCCAATCTGTACAAAATTCTGCTGCACGTCTTATCACTTTTTCGTGCAAACGTGATCACATTACTCCTATCCTTATGGATCTTCATTGGCTACCAGTTGCAGAACGTATCAAGTTTAAAATCCTCATTCTTACATTCAAATCTCTTAATGGCCAAGCTCCTGTCTACATCTCCGACCTGATTACACGCTACATTCCACGAAAAACTCTCCGCTCTTCATCCAAAATTCTTCTCAACCGTGTCAATTTTAATCTACTATCTTATGGCCATCGATCCTTCTCCGTTGCCGCTCCTGAACTCTGGAACACTTTACCTAGAAGCATCAGATCTTCCCCAAGTCTTTTCATTTTTAAATCCAAAATCAAAACACATCTATTTAAGTCTGTCTTTAATTAGTTTTTGAGTTTTTGTAAAGCGCCTAGAGCAGACCTGGATAGGCGCTATATAAATAAATATTATTATTATTATTATTATTATTATTAATTACCAAGATTTATCATGGGGACTTCGAATCCCATCCCCTCATCGCCAATGTAATGTTTTGTTTCTAAGGTGTTTATTTCACTCTCACTCTACTAACTCACAAACCCGAAAAGAGCCCCGTTTCCTCATGGTCATCCGGGTTCTCTCTATAATACACACGTGACTAAACTAAGATAGAAATACTACAATGGGTCGACCAAAAAGCTCCATTCGCTCCTCCCGTCTGAGAACCCCTACTCTGTTAAATAAGAAAAATTTTAAAAAAATGGTGACGCCATCGGTGGACCATAAGGCTCTACCGAACTCAGACCACCCTTCCCTACACTACGTATATCCAATGATATACTCGTACAAGGTGCTTTCGAGATATCATTCTGTTTGTTTGCTTTTTGTTTGAATAAAACTAGTTAATCAAGTCTTTATCAAAGGAATCCGCTTTATTCGATCGCGTAAGTGATTCAATTTATCGCCAATGCTTTGTTTTCGTTCGCATATGTTTCAATATAATATTTAGTTTCAACAATACCTTGAACGGATGGCATGTCGTCCTTTGCTTTACTTTGCACTTAGAAATCGAAAGTAAGAATTAGCGAAGATAAAATTAATAGACGATACCTGGACGATCGTCAAGATCATATCCTCAGAAAAATAATTCTGTGTCGCGTACAGGAATGATGAAGAATGTAACAGGTTCGATTCCTGTACGGGACTCAGAATCATTTTTCTGAGAATATGAGCTTGACGATCGTCCACGTATCGTCTGTCTACTCCGAGCTCTCCCACATTCACTACAATATTGTGTATATTAACGCATAAAATTACGTGTGCTAGACAATTGTAATCTATGTAGAAGTAGCGTACAAAATTTCATCGTCAAGATATCTTTGTTTTTAATAGCAAGTAAAGATGTTAACGTAAATGTCTTTGGTCGCTGTTTTCAAATAAAGTACGTAATATATATTTTGATTAATAACTAAATTCGTTGGATTGGTTTAAACATTATCAAAGCTGTATGTAACTGTACCTGTACTTGCACTTGTACTAGCCCGCGATCTTCCACTAATACTTGTACTTGCATCTGTACTTCTTTTTCTTTCCTTTTTCTTCTTTTTTCTAATTGTTTCTGAACTTGTACCTGAATATTGTTATTTTTTTATTTTCTTGAATCAAAATCTATCCTAGGGAAATTTAATAGCTAAGAATTTATATAAAGAAAATTAACATAAGTTATTTCAATATACAACTGACAACAATCCGTATGTTTTCCGTTCCATGTGAAAGAAAAAAGAAGTCCTGCGTCTCTTTTTCTGAGAATGTAAATACCGATCTATTTAGACACAATCAGGATCTACATTTTGATTAGGAGGGTTATTATATCGGTTATCCACTTATACATTTTTCATAACACACACTTAAATACCGGACTCACAACCCAATGATATTGTGCTTTTGAGATGTCATTCTGTTTACTTCTCGTTTGAGTCAAATTTGTTAATCAAGTCTTTCTCAAATGAATCCGCTTTATATGATCGCGTAAGTGATTTAATTTATTGCCAATGTTTTGATTATGTTCGCATATATTTCAATATAATATTTCACAATATGGAAGCCCTTATCCTAACACTTAGTTTAGACTATACCTTGAACTGATGGTGTGTCGTCCTTTGCTTCACTTTTTCCTTAAATATCGAAATTAAGAATTTGTCAAGACAAAAATAATCGTTAAAGTTATATATGTGATTGCGCAATAACCTTGAGTGTGCTAGACAATTGTAATATATCTAGAAGTACCGTGCAAAATTTTATCGTTAAGATATTTTTGTTTTTAATATCAAGTAAAGATGTTAATGTAAATGTATTTGGTTGCTGTTTCCAAATGAAGTCCGCTATATATCTTTTGATTAATAACTAAATAATTCATGATTGTAACGTGGTGAATGATTGGTGGAGATGACATCTGCAGACCAAGTAGCCAAAGACATTTTTTCCATTTTAATTTCGTTTTTTTAGTTTTGCCAAAAAATCTTGATAATTTATTTCAAGCTAAGTTAATTATGAGAACGGTACGCACTTTGGAATCAGTGTCAGTTGAATAACGTAAAACGTATAATAACTCATACGCTACAGTGCCAATGAATATGACAACGCCATTTCCAAAAATCGTTCGATTTCGTTTGCAACTCCATTGGTTGTATACCCTGGGTGCCAGAGGTTCTTCCACGCTCGTAGGTATAACGGGGCGAGGCAGGCGGGCGTGCGGGCGGGAGGGCGAGCGGGAAGAACCTCTGGACCAGTGGGCGATTCTTCTGATCCCGCCGAACCAATCAAAATGCTAAGATGTACATTTTTAGTCAGAAATTTGGATGTAAATTCTGATTGGTCAAAATAAAAAAACTATCTAACGAGCAGTTTTATTGGATATCGAGTGTTTATGTATCAAATTTCGACATCATCCAAAAGTTGACATAATTAGTCTCGAGTTTCATAGGATTCACAAACGCAAACAAACAATCCTGCTTAAATCCTGTTGGTTGATCGTTTTAAACAAAGGTAATTCGTTTAGTAAAATGACTTTACTTTCTCGCCAAGATTTCTCTGAGTGTGTGGATAGGGATTAAAATGTTTTAAAGCATTTCCCGAGGTTCGCCAGCTCAGTGAGAATCAAGCTGAATGTCTGTTCAATTTCATGCAACAACGTGATGTCTTTGCCATGTTACCAACTGGTTTTGGAAAATCTCTAATTTTCCAGCTATGTCTCTAGAGCTTTATGATATTGGCTACACGACTTTTCCGAAACAAGATGTAATGCTCGTGTTGTGTGCGTTGAATTCTTTGATCGAATCACACATGAAGGAATTAAATAAAAGGGGATTTTCGTGCGTGTGTTTGTCGAGTGACGAAGCGATCAAGCATAAGCCACAAGTTCTTGCTGGAAAGTATTCACTATTCAAATGAATAAATGTCTTCGCAAGTCCTGTAATGATAGCTGGCGTAAGATGCTTCAGAGTCAGCCGTATCAGGAAAATCTGTTTGGAATCGTAACGGACGAAGCGCATGTGATTATTATACAAGCCAGTTTGCTCTAAAATCTCTTTAAATATTTTGTTGAAGGTTTATATTATGTGTACTTGTTGATAGTTATCAAATTAAATGGGGTTTTAAAATATAACGAAGCAATTGTATATGATGAACTTTCCGTAATTTGACCCTTTTATTATAAACTGTCAACAGATACAAATAGCGAAAGTGGACGGGTATTATATTACATTATTACTACAAATAATAATAATAATAATAATAATAATAATAATAATAAAAGACGTATTAGGAGCATTATACAATAGTCTCAATGCTCTTACAACAATATATTCTTAATGTTACTTATAAAACTAATTACAGTTTCATTAAAAGATAAAGCCTACTATACATATACAGTAAAAACCGAGGCTGAAATTAAGAATTTGTTTATATAAGAACATATAAGAATATAAGAACCTATCCCAAAAAAGCGCAAGAAGCCTCTGCGGAGGAGAGTGGCGCTTTATGTAAACATATCCTAATTGGTTATTAAAAACATGTGGAAACTTGGCCGACAGCCTACTTTGTTGATTGTTCTGTATGCCGAAATTTATAGCAAAATAATATCCACCTAGAATAATAATACCTAGAATAATATCCTGTAGGCTTGTGTGGACATTGCCGAGCATCTTGATCCAAACAATACTGAAGCTGCCATAGATTGCGCGCAGTGAACATCAATACCAAAATCATTATGCTTCTCGTCAGTCTGCAGACTACGTCTTCGTGGTGCTTGCCGCCGTCAACACAGCAGCCAGGATAGGCGTTCTTTCGCGTATTTCTGCCATGTGAGACTTTTCGTCAAAGGTTTTTACACTTTCAGAAGAAGAGTTTCTGAGCTTGACGGATTTTTTAACGAACACAGCCCATCACATTATTGAAATGTCCTTTGTCAGTTTCTTCAAAATGTGTTCCTTGATTTCTTTCTTTTCCCAATGAAGCGTTACCCTGGGTGCCATACCTATATTCTCCTATTACAATTTCCTTTATTATTTTCTTGTCAAATAATACCGTCTTTGGGAATACGCTTAGCAACACCGGAGGGATATTTCAAATGGACCTTGATAATAAGAAAACATGTCGGGGTGAAATATTTCTTTTTAAGTACTTATTTCATATAAAGCAACAAAATGCTAATACCACGTTATAATATTTTCCTTATCTCCTAAATTTGACGCGGTGTGTTCACTCGACCAAACCATAGAGGAGAAATTATTTTGACACCATGACCTGGCAAATGTGAGCATCTTTGTTTTCTGCACACCAGTCTTCAGAATTTTTAGGATGCCTTTCCTTTAATTTTGAAAGCTCTTCAAGGGTACTTTCGTACCGTTCTATTCTTCTAAAGCACTTCTTGCACAAACTGGTGAACCGTTTGATTCTCTCACCTCACAACAGAGAAGCTTTGACAACAGTTTCGAGAGATCACGCGTTTTGGCTCTTTCGCTAAAATGTTTCTAAAGACCTCCAGTGACAGTGACACACTCGATGCTCTGGGAAGCGCTTCCTTACTGTTTTTACGGGTGTTGTAGATGAAGCCATTTTCGTGAAACACTTTTCCCAACATAGTATAAAGTATAAACAAGCTCAGGGGCAATGAAATTGACAACTAAATAACTAATTTGTAAATGTTTTTCATATAAAACCCATCGACTGCAAGGCGTTGCCTTGACCTTTCTCGCACGATTTGATTGGCTAACGGAGAATCGGTAAAAACGGTAAATTTGCGCCCACTGGTACAGAGGTTCTTCCCGCTCGCCCGCCCGCCTCGCCCGCCCGCCTCGCCCGCCCGCCTCGCCCCCGTTATACCTACGAGCGTGGAAGAACCTCTGGCACCCAGGGTATTGGTTGTAGGAACGAATGTTATAAAGTACTCGTTGGTTTCAAGTTACAAACTTTGCTCAATATGACCTATATATGATGAATTTATATAAGTGAGTAAACAATCAAAACAAAAAATCTTAATTAGTAAGCCAAGACGATGGCGTAAAATCTCCATCCAGTATCTAGACGTATTCCCACAGATTTATGAATTGAGTTTCCTCAGGCCATCTTCAACGCCCGCCTGTTTTCCGGAGAAAGTTTTTCAGGGGAAGACGAGAATAAAGAAGGCCTGATATTCATGTGAAACTGGTACATTTTCCTCAAACTTTTAGAATGCAAGGTTTTTTAAAGTTTTGAAAGTTATGGTAAGTACAAATTGTTGATAAATATTTAAAAATGATGCCGGATATTTTCTATGTGATTTCTCACATATTGGTTTTTGTTAATGTTATATTCCTCATAAAAGTTACGGGACATGATTGTTACTTCAAGATCTTTTTTAGCGTGATTGGGCTACTTTTTTTCCTCGCAGCCAGACCAATGCTTTAATACAATCCTTCATCTTATAGTGGTGTACTAATTTGTTTTGCTTTTTTACTCGAAAGGGTACATGGGGTGTGACGAAGTTGTTCTAAGCAAGCCCCAGCTTGTATAATGGAGGGCATTCATTCGAAGAAATACTACATTAAATATTAAGCTAGGTTTTGTACTCAATGCTTTGATTAAGCATTATAAATTCGTTGGATTGGTTTAAACAATGCAATGCAGTACAATGCAATGCAATGCAATGTAAAACGTAAAGTAACGTAACGTAATGTAACGTAACGTAACGTAATGTAATGTTGTGAAGTACTACAGGACCCAACTGAAAAACACTCCGGTGACGTGGGTATCCTGATTAAATATTATTATTATTGTTATTAACGATTGTAATAGCTGTATGTAACTGTACCTGTACTTGCACTTGTACTAGCCCGCGATCTTCCACTCATACTTGCACTTGCATCTGCACTACTTTTTCTTTCCTTTTTCTTCTTTTTTCTAATTGTTTCTGAACTTGTACCTGAATTTTTTTATTTTTTTATTTTCTTGAATTAAAATCTATTATATGGACATTTAATAGCTAAGAATTTATATACAGAAAATTAACACAAGTTATTTCAATATACAAAACAACAATCCGAATGTTTCCGTTCCATGTTAACGTCAAAAGAAGTCCTGTCTCTTTTTCTGAGAATGTAAATACCGATCTATTTAGACACAATCAGGATCTACATTTTGATACCAAATACTTATACATTTTTCATAACACACACTTAAATACCGGACTCACAACCCCCTTCCCTATACTCTGTATACCCAATGATATACTCGCATATTGGGCTTTTGAGAATATAATATTTCACAATATGGAAGCGCTTATCCTAACACTTAGTTTAAACTATACCTTGAACTGATGGTGTGTCGTCCTTTGCTTCACTTTTTCCTTAAATATCGAAATTAAGAATTAGTGAAGACAAAAATAATAATCGTTAAAGTTATATATGTGATTGCACAATAACCTTGAGTGTGCTAGACAATTGTAATCTATGTAGAAGTACCATGCAAAATTTCATCGTTAAGATATTTTTGTTTTTAATATCAAGTAAAGATGTTAATGTAAATGTATTTGGTTGCTGTTTCCAAATGAAGTCCGCTATATATCTTTTGATTAACAACCAAATAATTCATGATTGTAACGTGGCGAATGATTGGTGGAGATGACATCTGCAGACCAAATAGCCAAAGATATTTTTCCATTTTAATTTCGTTTTTTTTTAGTTTTGCCAAAAAATATTGATAATTTATTTCAAGCTAAGTTAATCATGAGAACGGCACGCACTTTGGAATCAGTGGCAGTTTGAATAAAGTAAAACGTATAATAACTCATACGCTACAGTGCCAATGAATATGGCAACGCCATTTTGAAAAATCGTTCGATTTGGTTTGCAACAGGCGCGGATTTAGAAGTTAGTCGCATAAATTAGACACTTCATGAACAACCCTATTGGTTATGCTTTTCTTAAGAATAATTCAGAACAAAAACCTATCCAATAGGATTGTTATTCACAGGTATTTTGAATTGCAAATTCTAAATCTAATTTATGCGACTAACTTCTAAATCCGCGCCTGGTTTGCAACTCCATTGGTTGTAGGAACGAATGTTATAAAGTACTCGTTGGTTTCAAGTTACAAACTTTGCTCAATATGACCTATATATGATGAATTTATATAAGTGAGTAAACAATCAAAACAAAAAATCTTAATTAGTAAGCCAAGACGATGGCGTAAAATCTCCATCCAGTATCTAGACGTATTCCCACAGATATATGAATTGAGTTTCCCCAGGCCATCCTCAACGCCCACCTATTTTCCGGAGCAAGTTTTTCAGGGGAAGACGAGAATAAAGAAGACCTGATATTCATGTGAAACTGGTACATTTTCCTCAAACTTTTAGAATGCAAGGTTTTTTTGAATGTTATGGTAAATACAAATTGTTGATTACTATTTTAAAATGATGCATGAGATTTTCAATGTGATTTCCTGCTGTATCCTTCATTTACTTGTCAACATCTTTTCTGTGACTTTACTTTATTTAAACCTTCCTGCTTTGGTTTTCAGCTGCATATATTGGTTTTTGTTAACGTTATCCCCTCGCCCGGACGGCGCGAAGCGCCGTCCAGCGCCGAAGGCGCTGGGGCGAGGGTGATAATCTTGACGGGGTGGTTCAATGTCCGGTCGTGTACAATGTCCGGTCGTCTGGTCTGTCAATTGTTTTGGAAAAAGTTTGTCCCGTGTATATATATCGGTATCCATCAACCGTACGTTTTTTGGTTTGATGACGAGATCGGATCTCACGGGGAAGAAAATAGCTAAACAAGGATATTTATGGATCTACAAGGATATTTATCTGAACATTTTGTGTTATCGTTTTTAAAAATATTTTTCAGAAGCGACTTTTAATACTGTTTGTGAATACTGTTTAAAATTTTTAAACAGTATTGGAAACTGGAAAAAAGTGAAATGAGTGATTTAAACAACGAATGGCAGGTTGAAGCTGCACGAGCAGAGGAGAACGAAAGTGGACATGAAGTAAGGTCCGACGAGCAGAGGAGAACGAAAGTGGACATGAAGTAAGACTATCCGATATTGCCCGCGGGAAAACGAAACCAACAACAGGTAAGAATATATCAACAAGGTCGAAAGATTGTGAACAAAGGCGTCGAAAATCGCGAGAAGAAACTCCAGAACAACGCGAAGTTCGGCTCGCGAAGAGAAGGGAAACAAGAAGGTTGAAATCAAACAAAGCCAAAGGCGACGAAAATGCCGAAACTGTGGAATGTAGTTGACGGACAAGCAAGTTTTATTTTGTAATATTCATCTATGCCTATGGTACTTTGCTCGGACACGAATGCAGGTAAATAAATTAGTATTCTCAGTATTCAAGGATAGTACACTGTGAGTCTGTGTTGAGCGAAGGCCCTTTTATTTTAACTTTTAAGTGTCTATATATTTGTATATTAGATAGGAGATAAACAAGGAGTTCGATAAACATTATAGTTTTTTGGTTAGGGTTGGTAATTTGGTTAGGTTATTAGGATTAGCATTTCGTTGAATTATAAAAGACTACCGCCTTTAATACTGCTACCGTACGAATAGCCACTGCCTTCACTAGACACTACTTTATCGTTTATAATCGTACGAAGGGCTTTCGCTCGAAACGTTGAATGTCTGAGACCTGTTACACACTATTTTGGCAGTGCACCAACAATTAAAAAGATCTGTATTTCTGCCTACAATGTACAATACACTGAACAATATTTTATCTTCAATAAAACAACCATGTCATGTTATTGTTTGTTAGTTGTAACTTGTATAATATAGTCTGCATTGACAATTGTGATTGTTCAGAAATCTTTAGACAAATTTTGAAATACTTAACTGTCAGTTATATACATTCTGGGATTGGGAAAAGTTTAGGCACTATTAATAATACTAACTATAGAAATACAGGATAGCCTGTTCAATGCTAACACTGGTATTTACTATTGATGGGGTCCTGTTTCCTAACAAATTACAATTATTATTTATTACAAATATAAATTTATTACACATATTCATATATATGTACAATATGTTACAAAAACTAATTATAACTTGAAAGTTGTATAAATCCTACAAATGTAGTATTGTCAATTAAGGCAATAGATATTAGATAATGCTCTTACATGCATGCAATGAACAAATTCATTGAGATTAAAATAGTTCTTTAGAAATGGTGGTAAAATGCCTTCAAGACATTTCTTAACTGACATGGTACCAATCCTAGGGTTTCTATTAACTGATCAGTTTCATGTCCAGACTTAGGAAGGGTCAGTTTCTCTGCCCTGCATTGAGACCTCAAGAGCATCTATCCTCACCAACAATCGGGATAGAATCCCTAATACTGTATTAAAACCAAATTGATGCCTATACATTTGCACTATATGCACCCCTAGACATTTCAATGATAAAGAGAATGCACTTTCTTCCTTCATTCTTTAACAGTCTTTGGTGTCTTTTTATACTAACTACTGGGTTGATTATTTCATGAATCACAAGGTCGGTGAGAAGGGGGGGCAAAATAGCCTGGACCTTGCAAGGGGCCCGGCCGCGTCGCCACATCAATCACTTGTGACTGGTGTAATCTGCAGAACAATGAAATGTTGCTACATTTTGCATACCTAACACAAAGTACCAGTTCATCTCAACACTGTTCCCCAATTCTGTCGAATACTGTGAATTATTGAACGGAGGTGTCCAAAACAAAAATTATTGAATGCTGATGACATCACTAGGACAAAGCGCATAACTGCAGTACTGTATTATAGTAGTAAAGTTGCAACTATGCTATAAAAGTTTCAATCAGTAAGCGGGCGAGGGGTGTTGCGTATAACGTATTTCTAGTATTCCTCATAAAAGTAACGGGACATGATTGTCACTTCAAGATCTTTTTTAACGTGATTGGGCAACTTTTCTTCCTCACAGCCAGACCAATGCTTTAAAACAATCCTTCATCTTATAGTGGTGTACTAATTCGTTTGCTTTTTTACTCGCAAGGGTACAGGGGGTGTGATGAAGTGTAATCAATGCTTTGATTAAGCATTATAAATTCGTTGGATTGGTTTAAACATTATAATAGCTGCATGTAACTGTACCTGTACTTGCACTTGTACTAGCCCACGATCTTCCACTAATACTTATACTTGCATCTGCACTTCTTTTTCTTTCCTTTTTCTTCTTTTTTCTAATTGTTTCTGAACTTGTACCTGAATATTTTTATTTTTTATTTTCTTGAATTAAAATATATTATAGGGAAATTTAATAGCTAAGAATTTATATAAAGAAAATTAACACAAGTTATTTCAATATACAAAAGAACAATCCGAATGTTTTCCGTTCCATGTGAACGTCAAAAGAAGTCCTGCGTCTCTTTTTCTGAGAATGTAAATACCGATCTATTTAGACACAATCAGGATCTACATTTTGATTAGGAGGGTTATTATCTTGGTTATCCAAGCTACCAAAAACTTATACATTTTTCATAACACACACTTAAATAGCGGACTCACAACCCCCTTCCCTATACTATGTATACCCAATGATATACTCGCATATTGTGCTTTCGAGATGTCATTCTGTTTACATCTCGTTTGAATCAAACTTGTTAATCAAGTCTTTCTCAAAGGAATCCGCTTAATATGATCGCGTAATCGATTTAATTTATTGCCAATGTTTTATTTATGTTCGCATATGTTTCAATATAATATTTCACAATATGTAAGCAAGGTACCTAACACTTAGTTTAGACTATACCTTGAACTGATGGTGTGTCATCCTTTGCTTCACTTTTTCCTTAAATATCGAAATTAAGAATTTGTGAAGACAAAAATAATAATCGTTAAAGTTATATATGTGATTGCGCAATAACCTTGAGTGTGCTAGACAGTTGTAATCTATGTAGAAGTACCGTGCAAAATTTTATCGTTAAGATATTTTTGTTTTTAATATCAAGTAAAGATGTTAATGTAAATGTATTTGGTTGCTGTTTCCAAATGAAGTCCGCTATATATCTTTTGATTAATAACTAAATAATTCATGATTGTAACGTCGCGAATGATTGGTGGAGATGACATCTGCAGACCAAGTAGCAAAAGACATTTTTTCCATCTTAATTTCGTTTTTTTAGTTTTGTCAAAAAATCTTGATAATTTATTTCAAGCTAAGTTAATTATGAGAACGGTACGCACTTGGAATCAGTGGCAGTTGAATAACGTTCAACGTATAATAACTCATACGCTACAGTGCCAATGAATATGACAAGATTTCGTTTGCAACTCCATTGGAAAAAAAAGTACTCGTATAAAGTACTCGTTGGTTTCAAGTTACAAACTTTACTCAATATGACCTATATATGATGAATTTATATAAGTAAGTAAACAATCAAAACAAAAAATCTTAATTAGTAAGCCAAGACGATGGCGTAAAATCGCCATCCAGTATCTAGAAGTATTCCCACAGATTTATGATTTGATTTTCCTCAGGCCATCTTCAACACCCGCCTGTTTTCCGGAGAAAGGTTTTTCAGGCGCAGACGAGAATAAAGAAGGCCTGATATTCATGTGAAACTGGTACATTTTCCTCAAACTTTTAGAATGCAAGGTTTTTTAAAGTTTTGAAAGTTATGGTAAGTACAAATTGTTGATAAATATTTAAAAATGATGTAGGATATTTTCTATGTGATTTCCTGCTGTACCCTTGATTTACTTGTCAACATCTTTTCTGTAACTGTACATTCTTTAAACATTCCTGCTTTAGTTTTCAGCTGCATATATTGGTTTTTGTTAATGTTATATTCCTCATAAAAGTTACGGGACATGATTGTCACTTCAAGATCTTTTTTAACGTGATTGGGCTACTTTTCTTCCTCACAGCCAGACCAATGCTTTAATACAATCCTTCATCTTATAGTGGTGTACTAATTTGTTTTGCTTTTTTACTCGAAAGGGTACATGGGGTGTGACGAAGTTGTTCTAAGCAAGCCTCAGCTTGTATAATGGAGGGCATTCATTCGAAGAAATACTACATTAAATATTAAGCTAGGTTTTGTACTCAATGCTTTGATTAAGCATTATAAATTCTCTTGGATTGGTTTAAACAATGCAATGCAGTGCAATGCAATTCAATGCAATTCAATGCAATGTAAATGTAATGTAATGTAACGTAAAGTAACGTAATGTGATGTAATGTAATGTAATGTTGTGAAGTACAACAGGATCCCTCTGAAAAACACTCCGGTGACGTGGTATCCTGATTAAATATTATTATTATTATTATTAAACATCATAATAGCTGTATGTAACTGTACCTGTACTTGTACTAACCCGCGATCTTCCAATAATACTTGCACTTGTATCTGCACTTCTTTTTCTTTCCTTTTTCTTCTTTTTTCTAATTGTTTCTGAACTTGTACCTGAATATTGTTAATTTTTTTATTTTCTTGAATTAAAATATATTATATGGAAATTTAATAGCTAAGAATTTATATAAAGAAAATTAACACAAGTTATTTCAATATACAAAACAACAATCCGAATGTTTTCCGTTCCATGTGAACGTCAAAAGAAGTCCTGCGTCTCTTTTTCTGAGAATGTAAATACCGATCTATTTGGACACAATCAGGATCTACATTTTGATTAGGAGGGTTATTATCTTGCTTATCCAAGCTACCAAATACTTATACATTTTTCATAATACACACTGAAATATCGGACTCACAACCCCCTTCTCTATACTATGTATACCCAATGATATACTCGCATATTGTGCTTTCGAGATGTCATTCTGTTTACATCTCGTTTGAATCAAACTTGTTAATCAAGTCTTTCTCAAAGGAATCCGCTTAATATGATCGCGTAAGCGATTTAATTTATTGCCAATGTTTTATTTATGTTCGCATATGTTTCAATATAATATTTCACAATATGTAAGCAAGGTACCTAACACTTAGTTTAGACTATACCTTGAACTGATGGTGTGTCATCCTTTGCTTCACTTTTTCCTTAAATATCGAAATTAAGAATTTGTGAAGACAAAAATAATAATCGTTAAAGTTATATATGTGATTGCGCAATAACCTTGAGTGTGCTAGACAGTTGTAATCTATGTAGAAGTACCGTGCAAAATTTTATCGTTAAGATATTTTTGTTTTTAATATCAAGTAAAGATGTTAATGTAAATGTATTTGGTTGCTGTTTCCAAATGAAGTCCGCTATATATCTTTTGATTAATAACTAAATAATTCATGATTGTAACGTCGCGAATGATTGGTGGAGATGACATCTGCAGACCAAGTAGCAAAAGACATTTTTTCCATCTTAATTTCGTTTTTTTAGTTTTGTCAAAAAATCTTGATAATTTATTTCAAGCTAAGTTAATTATGAGAACGGTACGCACTTTGGAATCAGTGGCAGTTGAATAACGTTCAACGTATAATAACTCATACGCTACAGTGCCAATGAATATGACAAGATTTCGTTTGCAACTCCATTGGAAAAAAAAGTACTCGTATAAAGTACTCGTTGGTTTCAAGTTACAAACTTTACTCAATATGACCTATATATGATGAATTTATATAAGTAAGTAAACAATCAAAACAAAAAATCTTAATTAGTAAGCCAAGACGATGGCGTAAAATCGCCATCCAGTATCTAGAAGTATTCCCACAGATTTATGATTTGATTTTCCTCAGGCCATCTTCAACACCCGCCTGTTTTCCGGAGAAAGTTTTTCAGGCGCAGACGAGAATAAAGAAGGCCTGATATTCATGTGAAACTGGTACATTTTCCTCAAACTTTTAGAATGCAAGGTTTTTTAAAGTTTTGAAAGTTATGGTAAGTACAAATTGTTGATAAATATTTAAAAATGATGTAGGATATTTTCTATGTGATTTCCTGCTGTACCCTTGATTTACTTGTCAACATCTTTTCTGTAACTGTACATTCTTTAAACATTCCTGCTTTAGTTTTCAGCTGCATATATTGGTTTTTGTTAATGTTATATTCCTCATAAAAGTTACGGGACATGATTGTCACTTCAAGATCTTTTTTAACGTGATTGGGCTACTTTTCTTCCTCACAGCCAGACCAATGCTTTAATACAATCCTTCATCTTATAGTGGTGTACTAATTTGTTTTGCTTTTTTACTCGAAAGGGTACATGGGGTGTGACGAAGTTGTTCTAAGCAAGCCTCAGCTTGTATAATGGAGGGCATTCATTCGAAGAAATACTACATTAAATATTAAGCTAGGTTTTGTACTCAATGCTTTGATTAAGCATTATAAATTCTCTTGGATTGGTTTAAACAATGCAATGCAGTGCAATGCAATTCAATGCAATTCAATGCAATGTAAATGTAATGTAATGTAACGTAAAGTAACGTAATGTGATGTAATGTAATGTAATGTTGTGAAGTACAACAGGATCCCTCTGAAAAACACTCCGGTGACGTGGTATCCTGATTAAATATTATTATTATTATTATTAAACATCATAATAGCTGTATGTAACTGTACCTGTACTTGTACTAACCCGCGATCTTCCAATAATACTTGCACTTGTATCTGCACTTCTTTTTCTTTCCTTTTTCTTCTTTTTTCTAATTGTTTCTGAACTTGTACCTGAATATTGTTAATTTTTTTATTTTCTTGAATTAAAATATATTATATGGAAATTTAATAGCTAAGAATTTATATAAAGAAAATTAACACAAGTTATTTCAATATACAAAACAACAATCCGAATGTTTTCCGTTCCATGTGAACGTCAAAAGAAGTCCTGCGTCTCTTTTTCTGAGAATGTAAATACCGATCTATTTGGACACAATCAGGATCTACATTTTGATTAGGAGGGTTATTATCTTGCTTATCCAAGCTACCAAATACTTATACATTTTTCATAATACACACTGAAATATCGGACTCACAACCCCCTTCTCTATACTATGTATACCCAATGATATACTCGCATATTGTGCTTTCGAGATGTCATTCTGTTTACTTCTCGTTTGAATCAAACTTGTTAATCAAGTCCTTCTCAAAGGAATCCGCTTTATATGATCGCGTAAGCGATTTAATTTATTGCCAATGTTTTGTTTATGTTCGCATATGTTTCAATCATAATATTATACAATATGGAAGCCCTTATCCTAACACTTAGTTTAGACTATACCTTGAACTGATGATGTGTCGTCTTTTGCTTCACTTTTTCCTTAAATATCGAAATTAAGAATTTGTAAAGACAAAAATAATCCTTAAAGTTATATGTGTGAGTGTGCTAGACAATTGTAATCTATGTAGAAGTACCGTGCAAAATTTTATCGTTAAGATATTTTTGTTTTTAATATCAAGTAAAGATGTTAATGTAAATGTATTTGGTTGCTGTTTCCAAATAAAGTGCGCTATATATCTTTTGATTAATAACTAAATAATTCATGATTGTAACGTCGCGAATGATTGGTGGAGATGACATCTG
The DNA here is from genome assembly GCA_035772405.1 of Chrysogorgia sp. JL179-B06. NCBI lineage: Eukaryota > Metazoa > Cnidaria > Anthozoa > Scleralcyonacea > Chrysogorgiidae > Chrysogorgia > Chrysogorgia sp. JL179-B06. The sequence continues at coordinate 798,127 of JAYKKM010000134.1, forward strand.
CAGATTAGTAGCCAAAGACATTTTTTCCATTTTAATTTCGTTTTTTTAGTTTTGCCAAAAAATATTGATAATTTATTTCAAGCTAAGTTAATTATGAGAACGGTACGCACTTTGGAATCAGTGGCAGTTGAATAACGTTCAACGTATAATAACTCATACGCTACAGTGCCAATGAATATGACAAGATTTCGTTTGCAACTCCATTGGAAAAAAAAAGTACTCGTATAAAGTACTCGTTGGTTTCAAGTTACAAACTTTGCTCAATATGACCTATATATGATGAATTTATATAAGTGAGTAAACAATCAAAACAAAAAATCTTAATTAGTAAGCCAAGACGATGGCGTAAAATCTCCATCCAGTATCTAGACGTATTCCCACAGATTTATGAATTGAGTTTCCTCAGGCCATCTTCAACGCCCGCCTGTTTTCCGGAGAAAGTTTTCAGGGGAAGACGAGAATAAAGAAGGCCTGATATTCATGTGAAACTGGTACATTTTCCTCAAATATTTAGAATGCGAGGTTTTTTAAAGTTTTGAAAGTTATGGTAAGTACAAATTGTTGATAAATATTTAAAAATGATGCAGGATATTTTCTATGTGATTTCCTGCTGTACCCTTGATTTACTTGTCAACATCTTTTCTGTAACTGTACAGTACTTTCTTTAAACCTTCCTGCTTTTGTTTTCAGCTGCATATATTGGTCTTTGTTAATGTTATATTCCTCATAAAAGTTACGGGACATGATTGTCACTTCAGGATCTTTTTTAACGTGATTGGGCTACTTTTCTTCCTCACAGCCAGACCAATGCTTTAATACAATCCTTCATCTTATAGTGGTGTACTAATTTGTTTTGCTTTTTTACTCGAAAGGGTACATGGGGTGTGACGAAGTTGTTCTAAGCAAGCCCCAGCTTGTATAATGGAGGGCATTCATTCGAAGAAATACTACATTAAATATTAAGCTAGGTTTTGTACTCAATGCTTTGATTAAGCATTATAAATTCGTTGGATTGGTTTAAACAATGCAATGCAGTGCAATGCAATGCAATGCAATGTAAATGTAATGTAATGTAATGTAACGTAAAGCAACGTAATGTAATGTAATGTAATGTAATGTAATGTAATGTAATGTGATGTAATGTAATGTAATGTAATGTTGTGAAGTACTACAGGACCCCACTGAAAAACATTCCGGTGACGTGGGTATCCTGATTAAATATTATTGTTATTATTATTAAACATTGTAATAGCTGTATGTAACTGTACCTGTACTTGCACTTGTACTAGCCCGCGATCTTCCACTAATACTTGTACTTGCATCTGCACTTCTTTTTCTTTCCTTTTTCTTCTTTTTTCTAATAGTTTCTGAACTTGTACCTGAATATTTTTATTTTTTTATTTTCTTGAATTAAAATATATTATAGGGAAATTTAATAGTTAAGAATTTATATAAAGAAAATTAACACAAGTTATTTCAATATACAAAACAACAATCCGAATGTTTTCCGTTCCATGTGAACTTCAAAAGAAGTCCTGCGTCTCTTTTTCTGAGAATGTAAATACCGATCTATTTGGACACAATCAGGATCTACATTTTGATTAGGAGGGTTATTATCTTGGTTATCCAAGCTACCAAATACTTATACATTTTTCATAACCCACACTTAAATACCGGACTCACAACCCCCTTCTCTATACTATGTATACCCAATGATATACTCGCATATTGTGCTTTCGAGATGTCATTCTGTTTACTTCTCGTTTGAATCAAATTTGTTAATCAAGTCTTTCTCAAAGGAATCCACTTTATATGATCGCGTAAGCGATTTAATTTATTGCCAATGTTTTGTTTATGTTCGCATATGTTTCAATCATAATATTTCACAATATGGAAGCCCTTATCCTAACACTTAGATTAGACTATACCTTGAACTGATGGTGTGTCGTCTTTTGCTTCACTTTTTCCTTAAATATCGAAATTAAGAATTTGTAAAGACAAAAATAATCGTTAAAGTTATATATGTGATTGCACAATAACTTTGAGTGTGCTAGACAATTGTAATCTATGTAGAAGTACCGTGCAAAATTTTATCGTTGAGATATTTTTGTTTTTAATATCAAGTAAAGATGTTAATGTAAATGTATTTGGTCGCCGTTTCCAAATGAAGTCCGCTATATATCTTTTGATTAATAACTAAATAATTCATGATTGTAACGTCGCGAATGATTGGTGGAGATGACATCTGCAGACCAAGTAGCCAAAGACATTTCTGCATTTTAATTTCGTTTTTTAGTTTTGCCAAAAAATCTTGATAATTTATTTCAAGCTAAGTTAATCATGAGAACGGCACGCACTTTGGAATCAGTGGCAGTTGAATAAAGTAAAACGTATAATAACTCATACGCTACAGTGCCAATGAATATGACAACGCCATTTCAAAAAATCGTTCGATTTGGTTTGCAACTCCATTGGTTGTAGAGGAACGAATGTTATAAAGTACTCGCTGGTTTCAAGTTACAAACTTTGCTCCATATGACCTATATATGATGAATTTATATAAGTGAGTAAACAATCAAAACAAAAAATCTTAATTAGTAAGCCAAGACGATGGCGTAAAATCTCCATCCAGAATCAAGACATATTCCCATAGATTTATGAATTGAGTTTCCTCAGGCCTTCTTCCCCGCCCCGCCTCTTTTCCGCAGCCCGTTTTTCAGGGGAAGACGAGAATAAAGAAGGCCTTATATTCATGTGAAACTGGAACATTTTCCTCAAGTTTTTAGAATGCAAGGTTTTTGAAAGTTTTGAAAGTTATGGTAAGTACAAATTGTTGATAAATATTTTAATGACCCAGACCAATGCTTTAATACAATCCTTCATCTTATAGTGATGTACTGATTCGTTTTGCTTTTTTACTCGAAAGCGTACATGGGGTGTGATGAAGTTGTTCTAAGCAAGTCCCAGCTTGTATAATGGCGGGTATTCATTCTAAGAAATACTGCATTAAATTTTAAGCTAGGTTTTGTACTCAATGCTTTGATTAAGCATTATAAATTCATTGGATTGGTTTAAACGTTATAATAGCTGTAATGTAACTGTACCTGTACTTGCACTTGTACTAGCCCGCGATCTTCCACTAATACTTGTACTTGCATCTGCACTTCTTTTTCTTTCCTTTTTCATCTTTTTTCTAATTGTTTCTGAACTTGTACCTGAATATTGTTATTTTTTTATTTTCTTGAATTAAAATCTATTATAGGGAAATTTAATAGCTAAGCGTTTATATAAAGAAAATTAACATAAGTTATTTCAATTTACAAAACAACAATCCGAATGTTTTTCGTGCCATGTGGACGTCAAAAGAAGTCCCGCGTCTCTTTTTCTGAGAATGTAAATACCGATCTATTTAGACCCAATCAGAATCTACATTTTGATTAGGAAGGTTATTAATTCGGTTATCCAAACTAACAAATACTTATACATTCTTCATAACACACATTTAAATATATATCTGCACATAGCATTACAATGTCGAACCACTACACCAAACAATTTTCGGTATCACCTTTGGCAAGTGGTAGTAATCCCAAAAGCACCTGTAGAATATAGGCTATATCTTAATGTTATAGTTGTAGTTGTATTTTGCGTCAACACACAAGGGCGCTAGCACTGGTGTATATATAAACGTGAGCTTCTGACTTTTTATTTCAGAGCCTGTTGATTTGGTTAGTTTTTACGAACTTCCTACTTATATATTGATTATATTAAAGTAAAACCTAACATTGGTGGCAGCGGTGGGATGTTGAACGAAGAAGAACTACGCCGTGAAATTTAAATTTTGTTGAGACGTCTGGAGGAGGCCGGGAGCAGTGGGACAGCAGCACCACCGTCTTATCGACGTCGGTCACAGTACTAAATATGCTACGAGCAAGACCAGACACATTCATTGATGGTAACTGGGTGGAATGGATCAACCATTTCACGTTATGTTCCAAGATAAAACACTGGAACGAAGAGGAATGCTGCCAGCAGTTGGCTGTATCCTTGCCAGGTAGAGCTAAACGAGTATACCTCTACCTCATACTTAGCGAAGAAGTTGCGAATTTCTACAACCAGTTTGTGAAAATTTTGCAGCACAAATTACAACCACAAAAGCAAAGGCAAGTACTATAATTGTTATTTTCTATGCGGGAGAGAAAGAAAGGGGAAGAGTTATTTGAGTTGTCCACCGACCTTCGTCAACTCGCCACGCAAGCATACTCCATCAAATTCAGAGACTCGCATCTACCGAGGGAGCACGATTGGTAATTTCCACCCTCTTTATAGCCATGACACCGAGGAAGGAAACTGTAAGTCCTGCTTCCACCTAATTCAGGTACCGGGAAAAAGTACCAAGATAACAATGGCAGAGTAAAAAGAACACGCGAGGACCATGAGTGAGAAGATTCGTGAGCTGTTCCCGATTGAAAACTCAAAATTATCAGCAGCCGACATTAACAGCGTTATTGAGATATTGGTACGGCTACACAAGGCCATTTCCTTAGGCAAAGACGATCTGGGAGATGCAACACAAGTAAGGCATTCCATCAACACCGGAGATGCAATTCCAATCCGAGTTCCGCCACGCCCAGTACCTTACCACTCACGGGAAGTGATAGAACCTTCGACCTCACCTTGGTCGGCCCTAGTGGTACTTGTAAAAAAGAAGGATGGTACATAGCGATTCTGCATAGACGACCGGAAGTTAAGCGAAGTTACAAAGAAATATGCGTACCCGCTACCGTGATGCGAAGATATTCTGGAAGCGCTGACAGGCGCAGAGTACTTCAATCACCTGGACTTGGTGAGAGGATACTGGCAAATCGGTTGGCAGACGAAGACCGAGAGAAAACAGCATTTTAAACAACAACTGGCCATTATCAATTTAAGAGAATGCCCTTCGGTCTCACAAATGCACCAGCAACCATTCAACGCACCATGTGAACACCACACTTCAAGGACTTAACTGGATGGACTGCCTGATGTTTCTAGACGACATTGTAATCTTCGGAAGGTCTTTCGCGGAACATAACCGTAGGCTAAGCAAGGTACTCCAACGCATGGAAACATACGGCCTGAAACTGAATGCAAAGAAATGCCATCTTCTCCAGGAAAGTAGCGTGATACTCGGGCATCTGGTGGACGGCGTTATCCACAAAAAGTTGAAGTGTTGTGACAATGGCCAATACCACGGGATGTTTCAGACTTGAGATCATTATTAGGCTGCACGGGATACTACAGTCAATTCATCGCGAACTACGCCGAAATCGCAGCTCCGCTTTATAACTTGGAAAGAAAGGGTGCCCCATTCGAATGGACCAACAAATGTCAAATAGCCTTTTACGTATTGAAGCAGCAACTAACTAACGCTCCAATACTAGCGTAACCGAGATTCGACCTACCATTCATCTTAGATACAGATGCTAGTGATAAAAGTATTGGCGCAGTATTATCGCAAGTGCAAGAGAATGGAGAAAGAGTTGAAGCAGAAAGAGTTGAAGTCGAAAGCACTGTCGAAGGCTCAACGTAATTATAGCACCACAAGGAAGGAACTGCTGGCATTGGTATATGGGGAGCAGAACATTTTGAGCCGTATTTGGTCGGCATGAACTTTAAAGCCAGAATGGACCATAGTGCACTCAAATGGTTAAAGAATTTCAATCAGCCGAAACGTATTGTGGCGCGTTGGTTGCAGGAACGATTGGCTAATTTTGATTTTGAGATCGAACATCGCCCTGGTAAGCTGCACGGAAACGCAGACGGCATGTCCAGGATACCGTGGCCAAACGAAAAGAGCGGGAAAGAACACCTAAATTCAGAGACCGAACAACACAAAGTTGTGCATTGCCAATGATTCACGTCAGACATCAGTAAGGAGGAGGAGAGTTGGCTCAGCCGTTGGATAATTAATGAATTATGTTTTATTCAGAAAGAAAATCAAACGATCGTCCAAGCAATGGCGTGGCTCGATAAAGGGGAGAGACCACCTCGGAGCGACATTACTGCTAGTGGACCACTAGTTGGTAGTCTATGGAGTCAGTATAACAGACTTAAGATCATTAACACCCTCATTTATCGCGGATACGAGTCAGAAGATGCTTAGCAAGGAAGTTGGTACCAGAGATCCTCGAGTTACCACACGATACTCTCACGGCTGGACACCTGGGGACCTTCAAAATAGCTGAAAGGGTAAAAGGCACGATATTACTGGAAGGGGTGGATGAATGACGTAGATGAACACTGTAGAGGTTGTGTAAAGTGCAGTGAAAGGAATTATCCAGCAACAGAAGCCCTGCGCACCGTTGATGACCACAAGAGCTGGGGCTCCTATGGAAAGAGTAGCGATGGAAGAGTAGCGATGGATATTGTGGGACCACTGCCAGCCACTAAATACGGGAATCGTTTTATTTTGGTAACATGGTGGCCTGAAGCTTATGCCATCCACAACGAATGGAGTGATGGGATTCTTCTGTATTGGTTGGTAACCCATCTAGGTGAATCAAATCCCATCTTTTAGGGTTAAATAGTCACAAGTATTGACGTTTACCGTGTCAATCGCTGCCTGCCGGGTAAAGACGGTCGCGTACGGTTCTCTACTAACAGTGATAACTCTGATAAGTCTTATCCTACGCCAATATCAATATTAAGAGACGAGTCAACACAGAGATCGAATAATTACGGCAATTTAATACCAAACAAGAGTCAACAAAAAGCGAGGGGAAAATGAGAGAGAGGTTACACCAAGTACAAACAAAATAGGAGACAGTATCGCGGGCGCAGCGCTATACAATAACAACTACAAACTATGGCGTGGCTGCTCTTTTCTGTCTCATTTTTGTTTCTATTCTTCCAAGAGATGCAACTGTCCGAACTAGTAACAGGTGAACTTAAATGAAAACGATCGAAGGGGATTGATAAACACTTGAGCATGTACATGTATAACTGAAATTACGAAGTCCTGTAGGTGAAACGGGAGGTCTACGTTGTCGACTGGAATGACGAGGGACAGTCTTTGACTCTTCGCGTGGAAAGGAATTAACAGGGAACTGGTAGGGGTAGGTCACCAGGCTGGTGTGTTCGTCGCAATCAGAAGAGGGGGATAGATTTTGGGTCGGCTTGGAGGTCTTCGACCTCAGGACCAGGCAAATAGGGAGAAAAAGTTGTGTGCGGTTGACTGGCATCTTCATGATTCGGTGGTTGGGATAGATCTTCTGGGATTTGAGGAGGGAGAGGAGGTCGTGGATCCTGGATAGATGCAGCTGGGCGAACATACTCCTCAACAGGAGTGGAATCGTCAGATTCGTCAGAGCGATGGTGAAGACGTATTGGTGGGGATAAAGAAGCTGCCTTGTCATAGACACGAAAACACTCTGCTAACTTCACGCGATGCGATGTGGATCGGAGTTGGTAAATGTACGTACGTTGCACCACGGGAGATCGATGGAAACAACCAGGTACCTATCGCGGGCGCGAGTCTTTGAACCATCTCAACAGGAAAAGAAGGGCTTCAACCACTGGGGGCCTTGGATCTCTCGCTGGCAGGGTGATTCTGGAGACGTTGTGAGTGCTGTTGTCTGATCAGGAGGCTAGGTCAGACAGAGGAAATTGAGAGTTGGTAAACTTGTCACGTTGGTATCACATCTCTCTGGCGGACAACCGTAATTTGTTTCCATGGAAACTAATTTGTTGCCATGGAAACCAAATCTAAACTATATCAATGTTTAGTTTTGTTGACTGAGTAAGTCTACAAAGCTTGAGTCAATGTTGTCAAATCAATCCAAAGATAACGATGATTCTCAGTTTTGCTACAATGCCATGTCATCCTTGTGACGTCATAGTTCAAATAATATAAACGTAATAACTCAAGAACGGGACAACAATTGAAAGAACTGTAAGAATCATTCGTCCTATTTTAACTGTTCTTGCAAATACAATCATAAAAACTGGGGTAAATTTTCATTGCATAGGCACTTGAACTCTTTCCTGTTCGGCTGAAAAACATCCAAAATTTAACCTCTTTGTTCTATTTATATCTCTGTAATTAACCATAACTGTTGCGAAAGCTATACATTTTCTGAAAGCCCAATAAACCGGCTCTTCCACTGATTTTAAATTTCCCGAGCAAGACACATTATAATATAAATTAGAAATAATTATCATAAATTAGGTTGAAAAACTTTAATTTTAGAAAAGCCCATCTTGTGCCTGCGTGGCATCATGATAATTCAAAATATCAGAAATCGCACTGTTTTTTTAAGAAATGACAAGTGATAGTGCCTGGCGCTTGTCGATTTTCATTTTTTCTGTTTGTGTTTACCTTTAATCAGTCATTTTATTTAAATATTGAAATCTTAAAATGTTAAATAATCCCCTCGCCCGGCGCGAAGCGCCGGCCGAAGGCCGAAGGCCTGAGGGCGAGGGTGATAATATCGACCGGCGTTTAGTCCCTTATCACGCGAGATGCAAGCGGATACTTATCTCGGTCGAGTTTATATATTTATATATTCAAGATCAACCGTCCTCATGCGCGGCATCGGAAAATGTGGCCCTGGTAACTAGATATGGTAAATAATAAATATCTGCATTTGAATTCGTGTTTTGTCGGGACGGTGAATGAAGATTTGAGTTAAAAAAGATCGTGAAAAGGCAGTGAAATGCAATATATCGTCGTCCGAAGATGTCAAGTTCGTAAATCAAATTGTATACGTGGCGTCAAAACTAAAGATTCTAAAGGTAAACCCGTTTTCGGTTTTTTAAACCTGTTAGTCAGTTACAAAGATAGTTTTGCAAACATGTCCGAGTATGTTATTCAGGCTTTTATTTGATGTATAGCATGATTTTCTTGCGTTAGTAGTTCAAAATATATCGTCGTCTGAATATCTAAAATATTTACTCGGAGTTTGTCAAATCCAATCCAAGCGTCGTCGCTTTTTTCAAGCTGTTAGGTATCAGTTACAAAAATATTTTTGTAGGTATGTCAGAGGCTGTTAATCAAGCTTTCATTAGATATGTAGAATGAGTCCTTAGAGTTAGTACTTCAAAAGATATTGTGGTCGGAACATTTCACTTTTGGTATGTCGTCATGGCAACCGAAATTTAAAGTTATTATAACACCAACCCAAGTCAGTTTTAGGGTTAGGATTTGGGTTAGGATTAGGATTAGGGTTAGGATTAGGGTTAGGATTAGCGATTATTATAATTTCGGTTTGTTGATATATCGAGAAAGCGCCAATCAGACATCACGAAATCACTCTTTGCAGGGCTTTCGCTCAAAATTGAATAGTCCTTACATAAGATATACCAATAAATTATGTGCTTTATTATAATATTGCAGAATAACAAATGTTAATACAAATTTTGAATGGCAGATTTTATACTTTTATTTAAATTATCCATCACCATTGTTTCACTCGGTCACTTTGCAACCCCATCCACAATGGAATAATTGCAATATTTGTTAATTAGCTATATAGTGAGTACCAGTACTGGTGGTAAGGATGTAAAAAAGTACAGATTATAGCTGTATTTATACTGCAAGTCTATAGGACTAACCAGGACCAACCTGGCTGGATGCCACCTTGGGCCTGGCTTACATTTTACTCACTTTAATAGTGTAAACATACACCATACTGGCTATAACAATCAGCATTTATGCTCATCTGATATTATGGCATATGCCATAAAATCCGTTTAAATTCACCTTTGTCCTGGATAGTAGGCCTGGACAGTGCCAGTCCTAGGCTTTCAATGTATATTTTACACAGCTTTTGAAGGATAAATACTGTATAATGTATAATTGGGTAGGTTAACACTCACTGTGTCAGGGAACATGTTAGGATTAAACAAGTGGTATCACCCCACTGACAAGTAGCAGCTGAAAGGAATTTCATCCTGAATTAATATATATATATCATTGGTGAAATAATTAGATTAAGCAATATCGCTCTTTGTTGTTTTTTTGGGGCTTTTGTCATTTCAATTTTTGAAATTGTGTTACCGGTACTTGAATACCATTGAAATACTGGTACATGAATGTGCATAATTATATAATATTAATAAAAGTTAAGAAACAGAAGTCTTCTAAATGAATGAAAGGTTTATCAGACTTATCAATTTGGTCTAGGATAAATTTAGGTATGGAATCTTTTGGTATCTGCTACTAACAATTAGACAATAAGGAACATGCAGATTACATTATTACAGTAGGGTACATGTATCTGCTTATACTGACAATTAGACAATAAGGAACATGCAGATTACATTATTACAGTAGGGTACATGTATCTGCTTATACTGACAATTAGGCAATAAGGAACATGCAGATTGCATTATTACAGTAGGGTACATGTATGTACAAGGTTATGCAGTCTGGTGAATACAATTGTACTTTGAGTATAATTATGAGTATGCCACTGTTACGGTACTGTAAACATGCATGTTGAAATTTATTATTAAAAGCATAACTGACATAATTAACTTTAATTATGTAATATATAATTAATAAAATTATTATTTAAATTAATAATTATTAAAATTAATTATTAATTTCAATAATCAATAATTACACAATTGGTTTCCAACCCTGCCTGCGAGACAATTGTGTTGGCAGACTTTCCCACTTGGGTTCTGTTAAGTACACTACCCACAAATTGCACCCAAAAAATAAGCAGTTTGAAAATCTGTTCAATTTGGCAATATTAAAGCCTCAAACAGTAAGCGGGCGAGGGGTTGTTGCGTACACGTATTTCTAGTAAATTGTTAACATTACATTATATTATTGGTCACATTTTATTTACCTATGAAGCATGTGACACTGACCTATTGTACAGTAATTTGTTATTCGATTCAATAACAAAGTAACAATGTCTTAATTTTGTCGGGTTTTTTTTGTGGCCATTGTAGTAATGTACTTATCCCCTCGCCCGGCGCGAAGCGCAGGCCGAAGGCCGAAGGCCTGAGGGCGAGGGTGATAATATCGACCGGCGTTTAGTCCCTTATCACGCGATATCCAAGCGGATCCCTATCTCGGATGCAGTTTATATATTTATATATATTCAAGATCAACCGTCAACGGCCCATGCGCGGCATCGGAAAATTTGGCCCTGGTAACTAGATATGGTAAATAATAAATATCTGCATTTGAATTCGTGTTTTGTCGGGACGGTGAATGAAGATTTGAGTTAAAAAAGATCGTGAAAAGGCAGTGAAAATGCAATATATCGTTGTCCGAATATGTCAAGTTCGTAAATCAAGTTCGTAAATCAAGTTTTATACGTGGCGTCAAAACTAAAGATTCTAAAGGTAAACCCGTTTTCGGTTTTTTAAACCTGTTAGTCAGTTACAAAGATAGTTTTGCAAACATGTTCGAGTATGTTATTCAGGCTTTTATTTGATGTATAGCATGATTTTCTTGCGTTAGTAGTTCAAAATATATCGTCGTCTGAATATCTAAAATATTTATACTTAGTTTGTCAATCCAATCCAAGCGTCGTCGCTTTTTTGAAGCTGTTAGGTATCAGTTACAAAAATATTTTTGTAGGTATGTCAGAGGCTGTTAATCAAGCTTTCATTAGATATGTAGAATGAGTTCTTAGAGTTAGTACTTCAAAATATATTGTGGTCAGAACATTTCACTTTTGGTATGTCGTCATGGCAACTGAAATTTAAAATTATTATAACACCAACCCAAGTCAGTTTTAGGGTTAGGATTTGGGTTAGGATTTGGGTTAGGGTTAGGGTTAGGATTAGGGTTAGGATTAGGGTTACTGATTATTTGAATTTTGGTTTGTTGATATATCGAGAAAGCGCCAATCAGACATCACGAAATCACTCTTTGCAGGGCTTTCGCTCAAAATTGAATAGTCCTTACGTAAGATATACCAATAAATTATGTGCTTTATTATAATATTGCAGAATAACAAATGTTAATACAAATTTTGAATGGCAGATTTTATACTTTTATTTAAATTATCCATCACCATTGTTTCACTCGGTCACTTTGCAACCCCATTCACAATGGAATAATTGCAATACTTGTTAATTAGCTATATAGTGAGTGTAAAAAAGTACAGATTATAGCTGTATTTATACTGCAAGTCTATAGGACTAACCAGGACCAACCTGGCTGGATGCCACCTTGGGCCTGGCTTACATTTTACTCACTTTAATAGTGTAAACATACACCATACTGGCTATAACAATCAGCATTTATGCTCATCTGATATTATGGCATATGCCCTTCTGGCCAATGGCTTAGTGTGTCTGTTTAAATTCACCTTTGTCCTGGATAGTAGGCCTGGACAGTGCCAGTCCTAGGCTTTCAATGTATATTTTACACAGCTTTTGAAGGATAAATACTGTATAATGTATAATTGGGTAGGTTAACAGTAACACTCACTGTGTCAGGGGAACATGTTAGGATTAAACAAGTGGTATCACCCCACTGACAGGAAGCAGCTGAAAGGAATTTCATCCTGAATTAATATATATATATATTGGTGAGATAATTAGATTAAGCAATATCGTTCTTTGTTTTTTTGGGGGGCTTTTGTCATTTCAATTTTTGAAATTGTGTTACCGGTACTTGAATACCATTGAAATACTGGTACATGAATGTGCATAATTATATAATATTAATAAAAGTTAAGAAACAGAAGTCTTCTAAAAGAATAAAAGGTTTATCTGACTTATCAATTTGGTCAAGGATAAATTTAGGTATGGAATCTTTTGGTATCTGCTACTAACAATTAGACAATAAGGAACATGCAGATTACATTATTACAGTAGGGTACATGTATCTGCTTATACTGACAATTAGACAATAAGGAACATGCAGATTACATTATTATAGTAGGGTACATGTATGTACAAGGTTATGCAGTCTCGTGAATACAATTGTACTTTGAGTAAAATTTTACGGTATTGTAAACATGCATGTTGAAATTTATTATTAAAAGCATAACTGACATAATTAACTTTAATTATGTAATATATAATTAATAAAATTATTATTTAAATTAATAATTATTAAAATTAATTATTAATTTCAATAATGAATAATTACACACTTTGTTTCCAACCCTGCGAGGCAATTGTGTTGGCAGACCTTCCCCATTTGGGTTCTGTTCAGTACACTACCCACAAATTGCACCCAAAAAATAAGCAGTTTGAAAATATGTTCAGTTTGGCAATATTAAAGCCTGAAACAGTAAGCGGGCGAGGGGTTGTTGCGTATACGTATTTCTAGTAAGTTGTATCAGCTGTAAATAACTCACGGGTGTTTAATCACTTTTTTATCACTAGTCGTGCGGTTATTCGATAACAAATCAACCTTTGCTTCATCATTCTTGTACGACCCACTAAGGCTGGGACGGACAGGAACAATTTAAGACCCACCCATTAAGTAAAAATAAAAATACGCCCTCTATATATTGACCCACCTTATCAATATGACATTGAGATACGAATAGTAAAATAACTGTTATTAAAATACTTTTATTCATACAATGTCTGAGATAAAATTAAATAAACCCCCTCACTCTATTAATCCCCTCCCATTATTAATTTTGATGACTAATTTATTTCAATTAATAAGCAGCGCGGGGGGGGGGGGGTAGACAAAATAGGATAAATGCTGTATCAGCAAATAGCAAATTATAACTAAACTATATGATGACTATTTACTACTCACCATTGCCTTGTACAAGAGGGTCTTTGTTTAGAATTTGTAGAACATCGTATATTCCCAACTCCCCGAGTTTCTCTTGCAGATATTTTACAGTGCCTTCCTTCTTAGTTTCCAACCATTTGAATAATTCTTCAGCTGGGTCATCTCTTTTAGAAATTAAAGCTATTTCATCATTTGTCATGTCAACTTCTGCTGCTAAAGCTTTGAAATCATGATTCAGCCTATCAATGTTTAGTTTCTGACTCATTCGTTGTCTAGTCTTCGCACGTAGCTTGTTTATGGAGAAGTCTTGATTTCCCCTTGCTGATTTAAAAAAAGAAAACAAGTACAGTATAAATCACAGAGTAACACATTTAAAGGCGATTGGCGTTGGGGTGGGGCGGAATATGCCCGCGAGCAATATCTCCAAAACTATTTGATGGATGCCAATGAAATTTTCACAAGTTGATGGCATGGTAATACTGAATATACGTTACATTTTTGATGTCATGGCAACAAATTGTGGTGTCATTATGATGTCATCGCTCAATAATTCGGATTTGATGCAGTTCAAAAAAGGGTTTTTCACAAAACGAGCCGAATAAGTCTTAGTCGAATAAGAGAGTTAAATTAGAATGCCTAATATGTCATAGGCAGTATGATAACGATTATCGAGCTACACACAACAAAGCATTCCACGATGCAATGTTAATGAAAAACAAAGTTATATCGTACAAGGTTGCCAATGCACCACAAAATCCATTTGAAGCAGCGAAAAGGCCCATATTAAGTCTACTAGTAAACCTTTCAAGCATGCGTTACCTAATAATACAATCAACAAAATGAGACCAGTGATGCTTCTGAAACACAATCTAATGATGATCATGATAAACCATCGAGTGTAACGCCACTTCCAGTATAAATATTACATATCATTCTTGAAGCAACCAGATTAGATGCAGATACTATACATTTTCTCAAACAGCATTGCGGAACGGAAAAGAACCTGATTCACTGAGTGGTCCGGGTGATATAACATCAGAAGCTGAGCCCAGATCCACGGCTTCTGCATTACCCGTACCCGAAGCTATATCATCCAATACCAGTTTTGCCTTTTACACTTCTTCTGAAAGTGAAAGTGAATGTAGTGCAGAGTCTTCCACAGCGAACGTAGATAACAATTGGTTGATATGTGCTGGAGAACTATCTTACCTGGTCGAAGACGTAAGAAGGGCATCAGACTTAGTAGAAGAAGTTAAAGGTGATAATTGTTCAGTGGTAGAAACATTCTTGACAAACGCTTAGGAATTAACACGAATAATTTGTAAGAATGGCAACAAAATCAGTAAAATGAGTAGCGCTTTATTAAAAGAAATAAGCGAAAATAAGAGAGTCAGCGACAAATGACGAAGCAAGTGTTGTGTCAGTGCCGAACCATGATTCAAGTGAGAGATGCAAAGTGAAACTCTCACTGAAAAGAAGTACCTCGTCAAATTGGGACCACACCAGCCAAAGTTATCTGTTTTCCCACAGCATGATGATACCCCCCAAAGAAAGCAATGTCGCTTTTCAAGCTTATGGTACACAGCCTTTCCCATTTCGAGTACAGCATTTCAGAATATGCAGTATTTTGTTATGTTTGTTCCTTATTTCCATCCGGACCTAGCAGAGAACCAGCAGACAATGCATGGTCGACAGATGGTGTTCGACAATGGCATAAGATGACTAGTCGAGGAACAAAAAATGGAAACTTGCTGAGCATTTTGGATCGAAAGCCACAAGGCCGCATTAGCGGACTTCCATACTTTTAGCCAAGAGTCGTCAAATACTTGATAAAGAAAAACGTGCCGACGTTATTCAACCTGAAAAGGACCAGTTGACAAACAAGGATTCCGCATTCACGTTGCTCGATGTTGCACACACCCTCGCCCGGCAAGGAATAGCTTGACGAGGAAGATCGACAGATCAGACTCAACACGTAATCAGGAAGAAGTCGATGGAAACTTTAACCGGATTGTGTAACTCCTATCCATCTGAGTCTCGGTGGCTCAATGGTTAGAGAAACAGCTGACAAGGCAGGCGCCGGACAAGCCAACGACATCCTTATGTCATTGGAAGACAGCGGTTTGAAATCTTCTGAGCTGGTATTCCAATCCTATGATTTTGCCTCAAATATGTCTGGAGTGGGCAATGGAGGACAGGCAGAAGTTGAACATAAATTGGATAGAAAAGTTCCAATTCCTTGTCAAGCTTAAAGGTGAAACACTGTGGTTGAACATGCATGTGAAAGTAGCCATATCATTCAAGAACTCTTCAACATCCTGGAAGAGCTCTATGTTTTCTTCTCAGGAAGTACAAAGCGTCATGCGGTCTTAGCCAAGCACTTGCTGAAACCAGTTGAAAACTGTATTCAGCTCAGGAATCTTTCTAAGACAAGATGGACGGTAAGGGCACAATCAATCAAGGCTGTGTGGACATCTCTTGAAGCTATTGTTGAAGCTCTAGAGGAGGCTTTGGCAGCACCAGTGGAATCAAAAGTCAAAGCAAAAATTTTAGTCTTGCTGAAGATAGCGAGGAACTTAGATTTCATCATCAGCTTAATGTTTATGAAGAACATTATGTTCAAGACAAAGTTCGTAAGTGAAAGTCTTCAGCATGAAGATCTTAACATCATGGGCGCTTTAGAGCTAACGAAAAGCACTGTGACAGGCTATTCGCAAGAAGTCATCGAGTAAGGCGTATACAAAGGAACTAATCCACGACGAAAATCCACAACGAAACACACTGCACGACGAAAATCCACAACGAAACACACTCCAGGACCAAAATCCACAAGAAGCAACCGTTTTCAATTTTTGTCAGTATTACAGAAAGGAGTTCAAGTGTGATTTGCATGTCCTCATCTCGCAATTTCGGGACAAGATGCAGCCGACATTGCATGTTATAGCTTGTATAGCATGTACCTTGAAGATTCCTTTGGAAGAGCCGTCATCTGAAAACACACAAAAGCTCGCAGAAATGTTCTCAAAATATGTAGATGCTGAAGTGTTAGAAGCCGAATTTGAAGTTTTCAAAAACATAGTCGACAACACCCAGCATTAAAGAACGACTGCGCAGAAAATGTCATCCAGTTTGCCTATAAGCAGAGGAGAACACTCCCATTAACGTGGAAGGCGTATCAGCTGATGCTAACAGCCCCGATTTCAGTGGCGAAAGATGAGAGAACTTTCAGTCATCTGAAGTTCGTAAAGAGCGTATACCGGTCGACAATGGGGGACAAGAGATTAGACAATTTGATGCTACTGAAGCATGCACCAAGTGCTAAGTCCATGGGCATCAAAACCAAGGCGTTAAGACTGAAGACTCGAGAACATCATTTAAAAATTGCTATTTTCTTTATTACAATTCAAGGGGCCGTCATAAAAAACTATCTTGTGAAATGCCAGCATGTATTATCAATTTTTACTATACACTGTTATACTATTAGGACTTGTTAAGTTGTTAAGGATTAGAAAAGCAGCACATATGCAAAAGCACCAAAGCCATGGGGGCAATGCAAACACGTTAGAATATATTTCAGTCTTTTTACTCCAACAAATCAAATGTAATATTAAGAGTATCAAAATAATTCATTGGTTGTTTGTTGATGTTGTTGTTGTTGTTGTTGTTGTTGTTCTATTTGAAGTATGCACATGCACATTTAACCTGTTGATGAGTAGGCAAAACTACAAAATGACTCGGCAGAATTTCAACTTACACCCACCTAACAAATGTGGGCTAGCGCCGCCCTTCCAGAGAGGAAATATTTAACCAACTTTAGCTGGGGAAAAAGCAATCAAGATGTAACTTAATCATATTAGTTAATTTCTATGAGAAGGTACCAGGTCTTCACGGCGACATTATCCTTCCCGCGGTCTTTCAGTGCCCGATGTCTGTGCAAAATACCAAGGGCAGGATAATCTTGCCGCAAAAACCAAACGTGGTTAATAAGGTTTTTATTATATGGATCTTTTAAATTTCTCACATTTGCTGAATTTTCCCACAATTTTTAAAACTTTTCAGTTGTTATATAATGACCGATCTTTACCAGTTTATAAAGACCGCTCAGGAACCAATAAAGTTGCAGAAAAAACTGCGTTAAGACAGCTCACTATAGCCATGTTATACAATAAAAAATGAATAAAAACCCATCAAAAAGTTGCAATGGGACCGGTTCTAGCAGCAGCGTGCACGATTTAAAACAGCGCTCTATCTAGTTCAATATTTACAACGAAAACAATATTTAATCCGATGTGTAAATTATGCGTTAATCAATTTGTACTGTTAACACAACCCCGGGCGTACCGCCGGGCATTTGAACTTTTCGATATTTTGCGGTCCAATTTCCCCCCAGGCCAAAAAAGCTGTTCAAATGCCCCCACATATAAGGCAAATTGTTGGTCAAATGCCCCAACACCCAGGTCATTCTACTGTAATTCTATATTTGGAATTGTGTGTGAAAAATAAACGCACTGAATTTTGAAGCAAATGTGTGTATTAAAACACTATACTTGATGCTATATTAAAGAAAATGTTAAAGTTCCCTAAAAACAAACGTAGGGTGCAGTGTCATATTAGATAAACTTTAAATATTACTTTATTGGCCTAATAAACGATGGATGTAAATTGTTTCATGCTCAATCAGCTTCTACATTTCATTTGTAAGAAGGCAGTAAGAAAATTTAGCACACGTGTGATCGAGAAAATGTAGTCCCGGACCTCCCGTGGTCTGGTGTCAAATGCCCCACGTATCGTGGCTCGGTGTCAAAAGCGGTGAGGTCAAATTTCCAACTTCCGGAATAGGGAATGGTGTCAAATGCCGGGGGGTGTTAACAGTATAAGTGGGAAACATTATGTCCGCGATGTGCCCTGTTCCTGGAATTTCCCTTTACTGATTACTTCACAACTAAATATATGAAAATATACTACCAGTCGATTGTGCAAACAATCAGAACAATAATACACCGAATTCATAAAAATAGCGGATAATTAATATTCCATGATGTGAGTATAAATTAGCCTTTCGAGCTCGACCTTGTGTGAATTATTTTGAACAAGACGCCCGCTAGGCGTTAACTCGGGCTAATTAATTAGTGGACAAGTTAGGGACATATGGTGCGCATATTGCTTGGGTTGGGCGGCTTGCGGGGCGTATGGGTAATGCAATGGCCATGTTAGACAGTTTGAATTAGAAAACACGCTCACTTGTCTTAATTTTTTTATTACTTCATGGGCTGTGGCCAAGTCTAGGTTTCCCTGGGTTTTTTGTTTGTCACTATTTTTGGGGTCGAGACTTGGCCCCAGGCCACAGAATAGGATTTGTTGTCTTGCTTGTTTATTACTATTGATATAGTGTTATTTGAATTTTGAAACTTAGCATACTCAAATGTTTCTGGTATATTACCTGCATATTAGTTGAACCCTATAGCCTGGGGGCCTTCGGTTTGTTTACTATTGATGTAGTTTTCTTTGAATTTTTAAACCTAACATACTCGAATGTTTGTAGTGAAAATCCTTGAAAGTTTGTGACTTGGAGACAGAAATTTCGCAACGGTTATCATAGGGTCGTATAGTTTCCAAAGTGAACCGTTCTAACCTTTGTACCTGATGCCAGCTGCGTACCAAGGGGGCCTTTTTAAAATATCATGCAAATGGTCCGCCCTAGCATGGGCCCACGGCTATGCACATCACTGATGTTTATAAGCATTACCATGTTAAATTCAAGTCCAAAAGTTCAGTTGAAATATTATATATTCACATCTATTGATCTTAGAGACCAATTGACAATAATTGGTCTTTTGGGGAAGTAATATAAAAATTTGACATGACTATTTGTCTATGATCAATGACAATAACCATGTGATAGTTTTGCTGCCAATTTCTTACTATTTATAATGAAAAACAGAAACAAGTGTACAGTTTTTTTTTGCCCACATTTATATGCTCAAAAAACTTGCCAACTTCAAGTAATTGTTTTTCTTAGTACCCATATATTATTGAGAACAATCTAGCTTTGACAGTAATGATATACAGAGTTACTATTGATGTTGTCTTTTATATATTTTTATCTATTAATGTTGTCTTTTATACACTGCTATTTTGTAACTCTAATAAACATAATAAAACCAACAAACTCTAAAATCAATTAAACAAATTTCTTAATATCAACCACACCATATTACAGAAGAGGAATTATAGTCTGCCTTATATCTGGGCCTTCTTCTTAAAACCAACAAAACTCCAAAACCTAAAGCAAAAAAACAACAACTAATGTTGCAATAGCAAAAAAGGAGTCAGTCTTCCTTTGTCTTTTTAGTTGGTACTTCTCCTTCTTGTACTGAGACACTGCCATCTAGTGGTGGGAAAAACCCATCATTGTCTGCATCATCCAGTACTGATGACAGAATATCGTCAACTTCGGCTGAGATGGGAGAGGCAAATTCGACAAGTTTTCTGCACAAATCCAACCTCATGGAAAATTTGCTGTTGAGGACAGATATGACATCTGCTTGCATAACTTTAAGTTGGGGACTTGACCACTTGAACAAATGCTGAATAACCTGTATTTGGACGAACAAAGAATAGTGTAAACATTTAAGTATTTATCCTAACCTAAAACCACCCAATATTGTGTCTTTGTAGTAGGACTGAACACCTATAATACCGAAATTTTTTTTCATAAAAAAGGCTGAAAATTTGGTGACACAAATCATGCTGATTACCCTTCAGAAATGTTGAAAATAACAACTAACAACTAAAATTTAACCCATTAACATCCAACACCTTTCCCTTTATGAGTAAAATCGTCTGGCGTTATACAGAGTATAGTTGGGCGCATTGCAGGCCAAAGGGTTAAAGACTGAATTTAGGGCAGAAATACTTACACTGGTGTTAGCTTTAAACCACCTATTATCCTCCAGTAGGATCATGCAGCTGTTATTCAAAGTTGCACGTTCTATCAGGAACATGGTTGAGCAGGTTGGGCACGTTATGAGATTGCCTTCTACTGAGTCGGGACTAATGGTTTTTCTGCAGCTGAGGCAGGAAAGTGTGCATTGGAACTCTTTCACAGCACGAATGGAAGTGTTCAGAGACACCACATTGCTAGGTCGAGATAGTTGCCTTTTGACATTTCTAACCGCCACGTTGGGCATTTGGTCGTCTACTTTGGTTATGGCAGTTTCAAAAGTCGTTGTCAAAGTGAATAGGTTGTTAAACTTCGAGACTACGACATTTTCCAGAGAGAGGACATCCCCTTCATTAAAAATGACGCTTTCTGCTCTTTCTCGCCACAAAACGAGTTCAATATGTCCCCGTGCTGTCCGCAAGGGAAACACTTCGTCTTAATTTGTTGTTTGGGAAGAAACCCACTTCACAGGGTTCCTCGATACTCATCACCTTCGCCTTTAATTTCAAAAACTTTTGGCTTTTAATAGCTTCCCCTCTCAGTATTTCTGATATACTGAATACTTTTTCTTCTATCTTCAGCTGTGGGACATCAGCTGTTATTTTCGTATCCTGATCGATCAACAATTCTGCGAAATTGCTTTGTCCATACGACTTTTTCAATTTGAACGATTCGATAGCATAGCTTTTGTTCACATCAAACCGAGAAAACAATTCTTCCTGGAAACAGACAGCTCTCAGCGACGAATCAGGACTCTCGTCAGACAGATTTAGTGAGAACATATTAGAGCCAGTTCTAGTGGGCTTCAAAGGACTTTTATTCAGTACTGCGCACGTTAATTTCTTGGTTATTTTACGTGGGGACTTTGGCACCGGTTCCGATTTCAATTCTTCTATCGTTGTGGTCGTTTCCGTTGATTTTGAGGCCATCCTATAGTGCTTTTGACGCCGATTGTGTCCTTGAAAATTTGAATATGCAAATGTAGCCTACGTGAATTGAAATTTGAAAAAACACAGACTATGACCAGCGTCGTTAATCGTGTTCTGTGACGTGCTACTATAAGGAATTTATATAGTAGATCATGATTGGTCGTGACCAATTATTTACCACGAAGACAGTTTGTCAGCCGCCTCAACGTATTCTTTATAAACGAGACTATTAAAGAGTTTGCTAATACTTTCAAAGGATGACTGTTTATAGTCGGCATAATTTTGGTTCGAGGATGATCATGCGGGAATCGAATTGTTAATCATACGATATTTCCAGGTAGCCGTCGATTCTGATTTGTAATTGCCATGGCAACTCCACATGAAAATTATTTATAAAAGAGAGATGTACGAATGGCAAAACATAGGTGACCTTTGTTGACAGTCGCTTGGTTTGATAATGGCAATTATGTTACAATCACAATGCATTCCATCGATCCAAGGTCGTTAAAGCAAAGTTATTTTGGTGGATATTGGAATAACGGTAATTTCTTCAACTTTGGCTGCATGAAATGACAGTTGTTCAATTTGATAATGGCAATGTTACAATCATAATGCGTTCCATCGATTCAAGCATGTCGTTAAAGCAAAGTTATTTTGGTGGATATTGGAATAACGGTAATTTCTTTGACTGCATGAATGGCGAGACTTGAAAATCCATTGAGTTTGTAATCATGATGATATTTTGGCCCAGGCTAGTGATGGGAATAATATGGCCAGTGAAGTTGTCTCTAATGCCTTTAGCACTTTACTCCACACTCCAGTGTTAATTTGTCTGCTCTTTCATTATACGATACCAGTTGCATGTCAAAGTCATTTAATACCAGAGTAATATCTTGGTACAAATCCAACTGTGTGGTCATAAAAGCTGTTTACTTCAGATGCCAGTGTTAATTGGGTTTGCTGTTTCATTAACATTCTAACAGATCTTTAGTTTTGTCTGAAAATTTGAAATATGAAACAGAGAGAAAATAAGTGAGTTAAAAAGAAATTAAGCTATATGCATGCATAGGAACTTTGCAATATTGAAGAACAATTAATAGAGATTCAATACATTTTTTACTTACATTAATTTGTTGTCCCATGGTTCTGGTTGTCCAGGACAAGGTGTTCTAAGTCCTTTTCAGGACAGAGGCACTGAGCATAGGTGCACCATCCCAGGGGTGGGCCATTAGAAATCTTTGGGAGGGGTGAAAAATGTTTCTAAGCATGATTTTTTTCATCCTATGAAAGCTCTGCAGGATTTGTTTTTGGACAATAAAGGGGTCACAGAAATTGTCACCCGCTCCCTGCAAGATTTCCAATGGCGCACCCTTTAATATATTAAATATGGTTTGTGAATGTACAATGTAGATGCATCAACGTCTGAGGAAACTATGTACAATAGGTGTAAGATAAACTTGCTTGATAACAATTGCCAGAAAGAATTGCCGGATATAAACTACATGTAATTAATAATTAATATAATATAATATTTCAATTAATATTCCCTAGTTGCAATATTGTACTACGATTTTGATAGCATCATGATCAGAATAATACACATTGACTACATAATTGTCAATTATTTGAAATACTGTGGATCTAACATACACATGGTCTAATAAGCTACCAGAAGATATAAACGTAGGTTTTGTTACAATCTGAGTGTAATTGAGAGATTCCATTAAATATTTTAGTGGTTGAATTTGATTGTCATTCAAGTAATTAATATTAAAGTCACCAATAATCATGTCAATTGTATAACTATTAAAGATATATCCCAAACAATCTACATATTGTAGGATGTTGGAGGCTTGCTTTCGATACAACAAAAGAAAAGTTCTTTTTTCTTGGGATTGACTATTAACCACATCAAATTTTAGTGCATTTAGTGAAGGGAAATATTCATAGTGTTTGATTTCTACAGTATTTCTAGTGCAAAGTGCCATACTTGAATATTTATCAGTATCATGGTCTTGACGGTAGAGTTTGAAAGGACTGAGATTATTTAAAATTTCATTGTCAAAATCCTGAGGTAGTAGTTGGGTTTCAGTAAGAGCTATGATGTCACTATTGAAAACTCTTGAATCAAATTTAATATCGATACTATGTTTTTTGAGAGATCTTATATTTATAAGTGATATGGTTAAAACATTGAAATTGTCTTGGAGTACAGTTGTTAAATGTGGTACCATACATTCATTTCGTAGTCTTTGGTATTCTTCAAGAACTTTAGGATTTGCTTTAACATGTTTACTCTCAATTTGTCCTAAAATATAGAGACCTTGTAAAGAAGTTGCACGGCTTAAAGGGTATATGAAACGAAATTTAAAACATCAAAAACCTGTATTGATATTGTTTCAATATGCAACCTGTATAACTGTAATTACAATTTATTGCTCCAAAGACATTTTTATATGCTCTACGGGAGATAAATAATGAGGGAAAAGGTAATTTTTTATAGCGGCCGAGCGCAACTCGAGATGCAGTCCTGGATCCCAGTTGTGACGTACGCGGTGGTACTCCTGATTTCACATTTGTTTACAGTATATAGAAGTGCGAACTTGGAACGCACGCTATTGCAATTTGGCTATTGTAATGGCTCGTAGTAGCTCTTCAACAGATTCTTCAAACGAAATTTGTTATGGCGCTGAAATCGATGGGTACGAGCCATACAAAGACGAACCAAGTGCTGATTCATCTGATGGCGATGAAGACGAAGATGAAGTAGATCTCGATGGGATTCCTCTGACGACAATCGCATTGCGTCATGAAGGCAAAATATTAAAAGATGTTTGGTGTCATTGCGGTAAATGTGAGACAGGTCTTCTTACTGGTGCCCGAGAATATCGCTGTTGTCAGGAAATAATAAAAGCACGAGAATTTGTCAATGAGATAGGTGATTCGCCAAATGTCAAGTGTATTCTGGACAATCCAGATTTTGCAGCAGTTGTTCTACATCCCAGAGTTTTGAAAGTATCAGCAACTGGCTTCAAAGATAGGCAAGGTAGAAGATACAGACAAAGGAGTAGTGATGAGAATCGTTTTCTCCGTGCTGTTTCCTACAGAATGGCGATTTCGCTAATTTTTGGGTACATGGGTTACGATAATTCAAGGCCCCTTCCTGCTTGTGCTTATCATATTATTCGGGAAACCTTTCCAAGCGCGACACATGCTGGATATCTATCCACGACTGAAAGGGAAGGGTAAAAACCAGAGGACCAGGTACCGAATCTATTATGCACAACATAAAACTTTATACTGTAGTCTTTTAATACAGTAGTGAGTAGTCAGGAAATGTATATATTAGAAATAATTTCTTTTAGCACGAGTTACGAGGATGTCCTTTCTTAGGATTTCCACATTTTTTGCATCGAGGTTTACTCAGTCTTTGTTTGGTACATGAACCACTGTTCTCCGTCATTTCGTCTTGTGCTTGTAGCTGCTGTTGTAGGTCCTGTTCACTAACTGCAATTTATAAATAGACACCAACGCTAGGTATTTGCACTGTACACTATAATTTTGTATTATAAACGTGTGTGTATAAGTAATAAATTATGAAAACTTACTAGTTGGAACCATTTCAACCTTGTTTTGTTGTCTTTCTTGATATTTTCGAATAGCTTCTTCCCGATTTAATCTGTTTTCAAACTGCGAACTAAGGGGTTTGGGCACGTCCATTGCAAATTCAGAATCGATGTTACCTTGTAGCATTGTCTTCTTTAGTTTAGAAACATATTCATAAGTTGAAGGAACTGCGACCTCTCGAACTAGCTCCTCACCATGTTTATATTTTGGGTAATGTATGCTTAAATACTGTGAACCATCTTTCGCTTTCTTTGTTTCCCTTTTAATGTTCTCATTGAAGTGTAAGATGGCAAGGACATGTCTGTGATAAACAGGAAATAATAACAATATAATATATAACTCGATGCAGCATCGTGTAAATTTTAATTTTTTGTTAATAAGAATACTTACCGACAGAATGTTCAGGATTGTTACCAACATATGAAAAGGCTATCATTTTTGGGTGGAATTGATTGAGGGTTGCATGGAATGCTTCTAGATTACTTGTTTGGACAACTGGTGATAGTTTTGAGATATCGTTTAACAGTGCCTTCTTTTCTAAGATTTCTGTTGTCTTCGCATATGCAACAGTCCCTTAAGGAAATGTTGTAGGATTACTTACTGGTAAAAACATGCATTATATTTTGACTTGTGATGTCTTAACCCAACCCTTCCTAGATGACCTTTTATAACACCATAACTTTTACTTATCAGAGGAAGGCCATCTGGGTAGGAATTGGTTAAAATTGATTAAATTATACGGTTTAACCTTACCTATCTTCAACCATTTTTTCCTCCCCAAATCATCATGACAACATTCTGGGTATAAGGGGTTAGGGTGTTCCTTATGTTTATTGCAAATATGTCGTGAGTATGACATCCATTTTGCAAGGATTAATTTACCATGACCAGGTTTTGTTGAATAAGAGCACCAATACAAATGATTTCGTAAGCTACTTATCCAGCTATTGATGATCTGACAATCCTTCTCCTTTGCAACTTTTGTTAACTTTTTGGTTATGGACTTTGCGACGTGCCAAATGTCATAATAGTGCTTAACATTGGGATAGTCTGTTCGGATCCATTTGGCAATCCCGCGGTGTCGATCAGATACAAAAACCTGAACATCAACCCCCATTTCCTTGAGTGACAGAAATGCTCTTTTAGCTCCTTCAAGTTCCATTGCCTGGCTAGATCCTGTTTCATTGGCCTAAAATTGCCAAAATATCATGGATAAATATAAATTTGACATCTTGGTCTAAAATTTAAATCATTATAAATCACTTGTTTTCATGATATTAATATTGACATACCTGCAACAGTTCAAAATGCACAATCTTTCCAAGTGGGGAACACATAATTGAATAAGCACCAAATTTGGCATAATGGCCCATTGAATCAAATCGGCCGTCCCCAGCCATTACAGTATTCTTGATGGCTTTTACTTTTTGAACCATTTCTTCATGGTATGAATTCCAATAAAGCATGATAGTTGGGAATAAATATTTCTTTTGGTGAAGAAAAAATGTGCGAGCAGTAAAGAGTGATAACCCCATGTGATTAAGTACAAGCAAAACTTTGCTAACACTTGCCCCAGCAACCAAGATGGCAAAACTAAGAAGAATGTTACCAGCAGGATGTCTTCCCATAATGAAAGATTGGCTATACCATTTGAAAGGTGAGACACCATTTATTTTGCATGCGATACAATCTTGGGTTATGGATACCATAGTACCATTCCTCTGGACATGAACTTTGGGGTTCTCAGCCTTACAGTTGAAGCAAAATATGGAAAAAATAGATATGATGCAGCTGTAGAAGACAACAAATTTTGGCTCGTTCTCTGGTGGTGTGCCTGTAGTAACTCTAGAATTGTATAAAAGAAAATTAAAACTCACAAAACTTATACACATAGAGATAGGGCTTATAAGAAATACAGTAAATGTAAAAATGGTAAATGGGCTATTTATATATCCAATTTTAATCTTCACCCCCCTGTTGAGGAACCTTGGAATTTCCATGGGTGGGGTAAATATTACACGGAAATTCCATGTGGAGGGAAATGTAGCATGGGAATTCTATGGGGAGGGGGAGATGTCACATGGAAATTCCATGGGGTGGGACAAATATCGTACGTAAATAACATGGGAAGTGCTAATTTGGAAAGGGTTCCTGAACAGGAGGGGGTGCATAGAAAAATTGGAATAGCCCAATGTAAAGTTACTTACGTTACCGTATTTCTACTGTTTGATGTACTAGTGGTGTTAATTTGTGCTGGAGCTGCTTCGGGTGGTTCCTCATCGTCGTCACTTTCGCTATAGCTTCCATTCTCTAGCTCCTCCCAATCTGGATCGTCTTTTAGATTGTCCATCTTCTCTGCTTCGTCTAGATTCTCAATTAACTCATCACCATCAACTGCCATTTCAATGCCAGTGGGTTCTGTAAGCTCAAATCCATCGTCATCGTTTGTTTCATCCTCCGAATCAGACTCATCCCCGGTGTCAGTGTCTGAGCATCTCGCTGCGAAAGTTTTCACTTTAATCTGCAAACGCCTAATCGTTGCTCTGAGTTTGGAGTTTTTCTGTTGGGCGGTTTTCAGCTTCTTTTTCACTTCCGCATCTGTTGTTTGTGAAGTTTCTATTATTTCTAGCGGGAAAAACTTACTTACAGAATCGTGGGACGATATGGAGACCTCCATTTCGTTATCGGGATCAGGTTGCTTATGCGAGTCAGGTTGGTTTTGCGTTGCGTTTATAATAACATCTATGGTATCGGTATCCTTCGCAGGTAGCTTGTTCGCCTGCCTTAGCAAATGTCGTTTGCTGCGACAATCCACAGTATCTGTGGACGAACATTGTCCTGCTCCTTTAATGATTGCATTTGGTAGAAATGTTTTCCTGGCGACTTCGTAGTCATCAACCGTTGGAACAGCGTCGTTTGACAAATATCTAGGTAACATGGCTTCTTTAGATGTGAACTCTTCAAGATATATATCTGATCTGTGCTCGAAATCCGAGTTAACAAAGTGTGCCGAACACAGCGTTGACGTGGTGCTAGGTTTCCATCCTGGGCGATGTTTCGTTACAAAACGTGTCCACATGTGACGACGATTAGCTTTTTTGGGAAACGTATGCATCGAAATTCCAACTGAAAGACTGGAATTTTTGCAGGCCTGTTGATCCTTAAATCCAGCTGCACAAAACTTCCCCATCTTGGTCCTTTTCGTACAAGCGTTATAAAGAAACCTAGTAACCTACAGCTGTTCTAAAGTTGTGAATGTGAATGAGTACCACTGGGTACGTCATAGCTCGCCCCAGTCCAAATGCTTCAGTTGCGCTCGGCTTTTTCGAAAGGTGATTACTATGAGCAGTTTATGCCGCTATTTTGCTGGTTTAAAGTGCGCATAATGCTTGGAAAAATTTGTAATTATAACTAGAATGTCCACGGAAGGCTAACACTCACTTTTTTTTTCTTCCCAAAAATTCGTTTCATATACCCTTTAAGGCAACATAAATTTGTCCATAGTTAAATGCTCTCTGTTTTATTAAGTCAGAACTGATTACAACTTTTTCAAGTGTTAGTCCTTGAACTTTATGTACAGTACATGCCCAAGCAAGTGTAACAGGGAATTGTACTCTGTATTTCTGGGGAAGATGCTTTACCTGGTCTTATTTTGATCTTTGCTAATACAGGTTCAATGGGAACTACTTTGTTTTTTCTTGCAAAAGGGCTTCCACAAGTGTTAGTTAAGTCTTTACCAGCATTTGGGTCATCAAATTTGACATAGAGAACAGTTGGTCTTTCAGTATTTTGATTGCCATCAATTTTAAAGACAGTTCCCATTTGTCCATTGATGAGTCTATCTGGAATACTGATATTTGTTGTAAGCATTACTCTAGCACCCTCTTTAATCAGAATTTCATAATCAAGTCCACCTGTTTCAGACCGTCCTCTTGCTAATACTCTATCGATATCTTGTTTCCTTACATTCGTTGGATATTGATCTTTAGCTTTAAGAATAAATAAGGATCCAGAAAGTTCTTCTAGTTTTTCCTTGTTATGTTTGTCAACAGGAGCATTTTCAGCCCAGATATGAATTGCATCTGATGGATAATTAGGGTCAGATGGGGTTATTGATCTTGATTGGATTGTCTGAATGTCATCTTCTGTTTGAGTAGCAGTTCTTATTCTGTTAAGAAGTTCAATAAATGCTTGGTCATTTTTCTGTCTCATGATTTTATCAAGTTCTATCATTTTGAAGACTCTCCATGGGTGGCATAGATTATAAGAATCATTTTTGAAATTGTCAAATACAAATCTTTTACGTATTGGTGGAAGTTGACATAGATCACCTACAACTATAATAGTAATTCCAGCAAATAGCAGAGAACTTGTGGTGCCAAATATTTCTTTTAATCTTTGATGGATATGAAGTAAGGTAGTGTTTCCAACCATAGAAATTTCATCTATTATTATTAGCTTTAGGTCAGATAATGATAGTCTTAATTGTGTTTTCTTTTGGTCTGACATTGCAGGTACATTATCACCACAAGCGATAGGAATAGCAAGGCCAGTATTTATTGTTGTTCCATCAATGTTTATTGCAGCAACACCTGTTGGTGCCATGAGAAGAACTGTTGGTAATTCAGGGTTAATAGGAGGATGTCTAAACGTTTTAACTGCTGTGTGGTATATTGTTTTAATCAAGTGACTTTTTCCTGCACCGCCACCACCAGTTAAGAAAAGATAGAGTGGTTCTATTTCAACAGGTCTTAAGCTGTTCATGTTTTTCATTGTATTCCTACACCATGTAAGAAATGTATCATATGCATGACGTTGCTCCATGTTCAAGGACCTCACAGTTTCACGTAATATATCATCAGAGATCTCTGTTGGTCGGGTGTAAGAAGTAATTGCTCCAGTGGTATGCTGATTAAATTGTGTGGGGTCAAGATGTGATGGTAATTGTTTATTAAATGATTCGTGTGGGATCGAGTCATCTTGCACTTCACCTTGCAAATCTGCATTTTCTTGATCATTAATGGAATCATATGAATGAATATTGCCCTGATTAGATTTTAGTACTTCAAGTGCCTCACTAACAGCATCTGAGTCAGGTACAAAAATTGCTCTGTTGTGCTCAACAATAGCTTGGACATCAGGTTCATAGAACTTTGATGTATACGTTTGATCTGAAGCCATCAGATTATTTTCATCTCGCCATGGGTAATAGAGCATAAGTAAATGGTGAAAATAAGATTCTGGTTCTTTTCTTTTGCTCGGTGTATGATACCTTAATACAGCCTTAACTTTTCTACATTTCATGTGTTCATTGGTGTTTATTAATTTTATTTTTTTGGGAAGACATTGTGTTGTATCAGTTATTGTACTTTGTGATTCAATCACGTCATCTGTAAGAACATCAGGTTGGGAATCTTTTGTCTCACTACAATCCATTTTATAATCTTTATAGTAATATGCAGCAAATTCTGCCAGACATAAGTTTTCAACAACAGGAACTGATGTCGGTCTAATGCTGTAACGCTGAATTATATTTGACTTAAAGATATCAGTACTATCATCATCTAGTTCATTAAGCTCTTCTTGTGTCTTAGCAACACGCACTCTCTTTTCTGGAAAATCTGTACTAACAAAAACTGTTTTGGGAAATATTTTCCTCAACCAAAGCTCAGGCATTGATCTGTAGACACATTCTTGTGAACTTACTTCCCTTGTGGAGAGAAAAGCAGCCCCAATTTTTTTTAGACCATCTCTAATATTCATGTTAGCAGCTTTTGCTTCTTTTGCTGCGTTTGTAATAGCTTGAGAACATTCAGTTTCATCTTTAGTAAAATATGAGCAGACATATGTTATGCATTTGTAGTGATTGAATACAGGTTGTAAGTCAACATTTGCTGCAAAGCCTTTAATACCAGCAACAAAATAGTTGTTAATAAAACAACTGTCTACAGGTCTTTTAAGATGCAATTCAAAATCAGAATCTGGTGAAATTGATAGAGCCCAGTAATATTCATCCTCAGTGATACCTATTGATTTTAGAATATCTGCTTCATTTAATGTTGCATTATAATCTGGCTTTGATGGGTTTAACACTTCATTTATTTTCTGTTTGACTGAGGTCAGAATATGTGTTCGCCTGTCAAGAATATTACTCTTGATTTCCTGATCTAGATCTGTACCAAGAGGTTCTGCTATTATTGTCCTTTTTGTAAAAAATTGACCAAAATTAAATCTACAACTAATATTTTTGTATTTTCTGCAGGTTTTAGAATGATTATGCTTTTGGTAAGTTTTAACTAACTCATGTAACTCTGGTTCTGTTTCACTATCTGGCAGGTAGGCTTGGACATGCTTATCTATAAACTCTACATAAGCTTCTTTGTTGTCAGCTGTAAGTTTGGGGCAGTCAGAAGTCCATATCAATGCATGTAAGTGAGGAGACCCTCTCATTTGGAATTCAATGCGGAGTGCATAATATATTATTTTACCAATTGGGTTTTTACGGCTAAGGAGAAGTTCAGTGAAAAAGGTTTCAACTCTATGTTGAAAATGCTTCGCAACAACAACAGGATTAAGGTTTAGCATTGAACATCGTTCATTGTAAGACAAAGCTTCAATCTGCTCTTCAGTTATGTTTTTTCCTTGTGTTTTAGATATAATCTGAAACAGCTCAGACCATCTCAGATCAGCACATGATAATGTCATAAACCATGTTGGAATCCCAAGTTGTTTTACCATGGCTACTACTTCATACATGAATTTTTGCCAGTACGGTGGTGTGCCTGGAATTTGCCTTAAAAATAAATATGCCTGATCTTGACAAATTAAACCTTTTAATTTATTTACATCTGATTTTATTTGTGATGCAGTAACACATTGTCCTTGTATCTTTTTTAAGGCTATATTAATACTATCAGATACCTTTTTTTGTTCTGTTATAAATTGTGCAAAGAAAAGATATTCTGGATTCATTGCAAACCTTCCACTATAATGTAAAAGTCGAGCATTAAAGTACTTTACTGGTGACAATTTAATCATTCTATCATCTGTGTAGCCAAATTGTCCTTTTGGAAACAATGCTGGAAATGCAAGCTCTTCACATTTTTTGTCAGTCATTATTGATACAGGATGTCGATTTTCTCCAGGTGCAATATTGTACACTTCATTCCCTAATGAACAACCTTTATTATTTTGTGTTGCAACAGGATAATCTGGTAATACAGACTGCAAACAGGTCTCATTAGTTGCTTGTCTATACTCGTTCAATGTGTCATCTATTTCTTCAGTATCCTCATTATTGCTTAATATGTCTCGCAGGTATCGGTTGAAGAATTTTCATTTTTATCAAAATTTGTGCCCAAAGCATCCTCATCTCCTAAATTTTGAAGATTTGCACTGATATTGTTTATATCAATTGTTATATTATTATACAATGGATTATTTAACTTTAGCCAGTTAAGAGCATCAAGTATGAACTGTGGGCGCACTGCTTGAAAATACATATGACCTCTGAATTCAAGTTTACGTTTAAGTTTCAACATTATTATACCTGATCTTTCAGGTGGCCGTGGTAAAACCTTACATGTCTGATCACATTCAACAGGCACATTACATATGGCTCCCTTGATTTTTCTTTGCTGTCCTTTTGGCATCACTATTATCTTTTCAAAAACTATTCGCTGTGCAATAAGAATTTGCTCAAGTTTTTCTAAAGATGAAAGTTCAGCTGGTATTTTGTCAACATACATGTTGTTATATATTGCCTGGCAGGCTATTTTGCCTTTTAATATCTTTGAATGACAGGTTTTACAAATGTATTCTTTATCATCAAATGACTTTACATTAGTGAAGAGAGCGTCATTGGCATTAGTGTATTTATATTTTTGTAATAGTATGACTGATTTTCTGTAGAGTAATCGGTTGCAAACAGAACATATATAATAAGGACCTTCTTTTATTTTATTTTGGAACCTAGAAATACAATTGTCCAAATCATGCAACAAGGGGTTGTTTTTCTTTGTTGTTCTACTGGTAGCTATTGTTTGAATGAGTTCTTTCTTTTTCATAGGATTCATTGATTTATATTTTTCTGAATTTGTTTCAAGGAGCTCTTTCTTTTTCATAGAATCCATTGATTTATATTTTTCTGAATTTGTTTCAAGGTACTCTTTCTTTTTCACAGGAACCATTGATTTATATTTTTCTGAATATGTTTCAAGGAGCTCTTTCTTTTTCATAGGATTCATTGATTTATATTTTTTTGAATTTGTTTCAAGGAGCTCTTTCTTTTTCATAGGATTCATCGATTTATATTTTTCTGAATTTGTTTCAAGAAGCTCTTTCTTTTTCATAGGAACCATCGATTTATATTTTTCTGAATATGTTTCAAGGAACTCTTTCTTTTTCATAGGATCCATTGATTTATATTTTTCTGAATTTGTTTCAAGAAGCTCTTTCTTTTTCATAGGATTCATTGATTTATATTTTTTTGAATTTGTTTCAAGGAACTCTTTCTTTTTCATAGCATCCATTGATTTATATTTTTCTGAAGTTGTTTCAAGAAGCTCTTTCTTTTTCATAGGATCTGTTGATTTATATTTTTCTGAATTTGTTTCAAGGAGATCTTTCTTTTTCACAGGGTCCATTGATTTGTAGTATAACGCAGATTTCTCTGACCTCTTTTTTTTCATAACAGGTTCCAAATTTGCATACCATTTACATTTGTTCTCTTTACGTCTGTCAGCTAATAAGCTTTTTTGTGTGGTAGACTTATGCTTTCTTATGACTTTTTGCCTTTCTGATTTTGTTAATGGACATGAACACGAGATAAATTGAATGTTGTATTGTATTTCTTCACATTTAAATTTTTGTGTAACAATATTGCAAAATTTATTAATAATAGAAGAAGAATCAGTAAATTTTTCAAATAAATTAATTGTTTGCCTTTCATCGGATGCGACTAAAAAATATTTTGTTGTTTTTTGTTTTGTATTGTCCACATGTTGAAAAATGCAACTTAGACAATAGGTTGAAAGCCAAAGCAAAAATCCTGAATTTTCTGTAGTGTTGTCCAAAATTAACTTCTCAAGGGCATATTTACTAAAAACAGAACTAGAAGACAATGTACCCTGGTGTCTTGCATTAAATACTACATCAACATCAGCACCACATATATTTATGTGTGGCATATAATCAGTTGTAAACTCTTTTTCATCATTCAAGGTTTCCTGGTAACACAACTTGGCATGCTCTGCAATAGCACTCAATGTAAGATCATTCCAGTAATTACATGCAGTAATAGTAGAAAAGCAGACAGAATAGAAGCACATTATTATACAACATTGTCCATAAGAATTAAAATTGTCATTAAATGTCTCATCACATGCTGAAGAACAGGAACTTAAGTTTGATTCAGATGTGTTGGTATGTATATTATTTGTAATTTGTGTCAATTGTGCAACAGTAATTTTAACACCTTTGAGCTCAAATAAAACATCAGGTTTGTGTAAGGTTTTGAAGTATTCAATTAAGTTATTGATTGAATTTACTTCTAATAATACACATGTGCCACGACCATCGGCCATACCAAATGAATCTCTAGCATGAGAATCAAATATTTTTAGTACATTGTACGAAGTTGTATAAATAGCTACGGTACTACATCCAATTGTTAACAGAAATGAAATATAACCTTCTTGTATCAAAGTTTGTAAAGCACAATCTAAGGGCATGACATATGGTATGTTTTCAT
Source organism: Chrysogorgia sp. JL179-B06 (assembly GCA_035772405.1). Classification (NCBI taxonomy): domain Eukaryota; kingdom Metazoa; phylum Cnidaria; class Anthozoa; order Scleralcyonacea; family Chrysogorgiidae; genus Chrysogorgia; species Chrysogorgia sp. JL179-B06. Next base: position 833,088 of record JAYKKM010000134.1, read on the forward strand.
TCAAAGTAGTATTATGCAAACTACCACTGTAACTTTCAGTAAACTCAAGTTGATAAGTTGTGTTTAGCACTGTGACCATTGTAGGTAATTCTGTCAGTAATAAATAAGATTGCCTTGACAATCTTGATAATGCAGAATATAATTCATTGCCAACGTTCATAATTTGAACCAGGTGCTCTGGGTGACTTATTGAGTAAGTTACTGACTTGTTTCTGAAGTTATGTATCAAAGCACACAAACTCATGGCTACACACTGCTGTCCTGCATTAGGACCAAATACATGAACATTACCTTGACTATAAGGTGCCTGAATAGTTTTACTGGGGTCAATAAAAGTAGGACCAGGATTTTTCTCAATGTCTGTACTAAGATTAAACGTGCAGAAATTGATTCTGTGGTTTAAGTTCTTGTAAGTACAAGTTGCTGCTTCAGAATTATTTTGATCTAATGGTTTTGTACATGACTTGTATCTCTTTTTATTATTTTTTAAATAAGATGCAGAAGTTTTCAATGAAGCAGTTCTTGTTCTACGTCGATTTGAAGCTTTCTGTAGACATTTTGTTTGTTTTATAGTTTGGGGTAAATACCTTACTTGATCATTTACAAGCCTTTTACGTTCACGGCTAAATGCATAAAGAAAACAATGAATTCGAGAAGACCTGGGTACATTTCTTTTAATGTGCTTTTTAACCAGTTTACGTAATTTTCTGCTTTTTTTCAAAAGGCGAGAAAGTTTTTTACCTGGGATTCTGCTAGGCTCTCGATCACGTCGACTAACATGGCGCTTGTACTTTACTTCAATCGCAATAAATTTATCGTAACGAGATCTACATTCCTTTGTAATAACTTTTACAGATAGCTGGGAACATTTTTGGTTCTCAAGTGAAATAGGGTTATCCGATTGGAACGTGCTTTCCGATTTATTACACAAAACCTGGACAGTTGGTTGGCCGAGTTGACTGTAATTAAGCGATAATATAATATACACACTTGATGAAAATATAAAGTTAAACTCTTTAATCGCATCGACTATATTTTGCCTGACATTCGTAACACAATAAACAAATATACGTCTGGTAAAAATAAAACAAATCACAAGTATTACAGTTACCTCAACACATTTAATGTATTGCCATACAGCATTCATATATCGAGTCTCTTCGTTTGGCAGTGCCACTTGCAAGTTCACTTCGTCAACATTCTTTGTGCTTCTATTTACAGCATTTGAGCAATCACAGTTTTCATATAACATTGTTTTCAACATAATATTCGTGTTTGGTTTAGTACGTTTGGCATTCATATAGATAGTTTTGGCATACATTTGTAACTTGGCATTCATTTGTAACTTGGCATACATTTGTAACTTGGCATTCATTTGTAACTTGGCATTCATTTGTAACTTGGCATATATTGTAAGTTCATTGAGATCACAGACCAACCCGGTTCGAAATCGCTCGTCATCTTTTAGTGCAGGTCTACTGTGATCGGCGTGTGTATTTGTAAGCATTATGAGCGTATATAAAACCACGATACTTGCCAGCGACATCTTGTTCAAACAACCAACGGAAAGCAGCGACGAAGAAAACACGCGTGAATATTAAATATATGCAGTAGTTTCAGTTTCGCAAAGGTGAAAAGCCTGGGTACGAGGCAAAAAAGTTTTGGGGATCACTTGACTGCGCATGTGTAGTAATCCCACATTCATAGTCTCGCTCACTAGTCTACAAATTTAGTCAACAATGATGCAATAATTGCCATTTCGAGACGACGACAAAATAATAATAATAAAAATAATAAAAATAATAAACAGAGCCCTTTTTAAGACTCGTGCTCTCCCCCCCCAGGGGGGGAGGCCCGAGTAATTATAAACACAAGGTCGAGGCCCGAAAGGCTAATTTATATGCGAATAAAGAATATTATTTGCTCGCAATCTTTATGAATTCGGTGTATGCCTTCGCAGATTATAAGATATCCAATGAAAAATAAAGCAAATTTAACGAAATAAATAAATTCCGCATCGCGATGCGTACACATGTCTACCGCTGAGGAGCCTGAAACTGTTACATACTTTTAGAAGTTATCCGTACTAAATCCGCGTTGCTTTTGTCCAGCGGCAAACAAAAAAGTAAAGGAAAACGAAAAAGTAAAACGTTCAAGATTACAATCAATAAATCGCCTACAATAGTCACAAAAAACTAGTCTGCGATCACAAAATATATAAAAATACCAGAAAGACAGGGGACATGCATTTCCTGTTAAAGAAAACGAAATGAAGACAATTGAAACATACTGGTTTGGGTCTCTGAGAAGAATGAAGAAAGGATCGGAAGAAGTCTGGTGATGGAGATGAAAATAATTTTCGATTGTATTTTCGAACGCAAACATGGAAATGGTTTTCAAATAACTCCTCTTCGTAAATTAAGTGCAACACCAACAAGTGTCTATAATAAGTATGGTATATCGCTAACATTTGTAGACAACCAAACTCAAATTGGAGAAGCAAATTTTATTTTTGAGACCCACTGCAATGAATGTAGATGATAAATATTATTAGTTAGTTCTTAGTGGGAGGATTAGCAACCTTACATGAAAAAACAACCGGCAAAAAACAAGACAAGTGTCAACCAGTGCTTCCACAGCAAGGAAAAATAATGAATGAATGAATGAATATCTTGAATTTGGATTATATTGTCTTAAATAGTGAAAGAAAATTTTCTATCATTCCAGTGTTAAACCTTGACTGCAATTTTTATGTATATATAAAGCTAGTGAGTATACCTTTACAGTTTACGAGTCGTGGTCATAAGAAATTCCATACTAGTGGATGTAACACTTATTAAGGTTGTGAAGCGTTTTTTATCCGAAGCCAAGATATTTTAGCAGAATTGGTGGAGGGTGTTCAAATTAGTAAATGTGTAAAGATCGACTAGAAAAGTATAGAAGTTACAAGAGTAGATAGTTAACTATATTCTTTGCGGTAACTAGCGAGACTAAAGCAATAAACCAAAAATGCAGACCTAATTTAATTAGTGGAATAATATTTTGAATGTTGCCAAGCGCACTGTGTTGTGCATCAAGTACAATGTCGATCACGATGCAATGTGCCTATTCCACACGATGTTGATTGCAGAGAGACCGTTTAAATCAATAATCTAGTATATGATTCTAGTTAATCAAGTCTTTCTCTAAGGAATCCACTTTATTCGATCGCGTAATTATTTATTACGAATGTTTTGTTTTTTTGTTTTTTAATATGTTTCAATATTCTCCCGCACGGTATTTTTCTATAGATAATATTTCAGAAAATGGAAGACCTTATCACAACAGTTAGTTTAAACTATACCTTGGACAGATGTTGTGTTGGGGCTTGCTTCATTTGCACTCTCTTAAAAATCAAAAGTAATAATTAGTAAAGTTCTAATTAACAATCGTTAAGTTGTGAAGTTACATCCATTAGTATAGGATTTCTTATGATCACAACCCGTAAACTCAAAAGGTTTTCACTCATAATTTATCTATTTCAGTAATCAAAAGGTGTAGCGGACTTGACTTGTATACAGCGACCAAATACATTTACGTTAACGTCAGTACAAAGATATCTTGATGTAATTTTGCACGGTTAGGTATCTAAATATAGATTAAAATTGTCTGTCACAACTTAGCTCAAGATTACTGCTTAACACTTTCTAAGCATGTGACATTTTTAATCCGTGGCCAAGATATTTTAGCAGAACACTAGGGGGATGGAGCGTGCTCAAAGTAGTAAATGTACGAAGATCGAATAGAATGAGGTGAAAAGTCAAATAGAAGTTACAAAAGTCCATAGTTATATTTATATTAAATAAGACCTAATTTAAGTAGTGAGCGAATATTTCAAATGTTGTCAAGCGCACTGCATTGCGATCATTCACACACGATGCTGATTCTAGGGAGGCTTTCAACTTCCGTTTAAAGTGCCCATAACTTCAAAATGTTTTGTTGTCTTGTTTGGAAGAACTTTTAAAATGATAAAGTAACTTCTTTTGAAGATTGTCATTTATTTGCTTTCTTTTTGAGATATATCAGTTTGTTTGATATGCAAATGTCTGGAATTTCGTCACACATGCATAATGAGTTATCGCGTGTGTGCGTTTCTCCGACAACACCAAATTTCTTGATTTTAAAGGATTTCGTTCAAGAATGAAAGAGATGTACACATTTCTCCAATAAGTCATTATGCATGTGTGACGAAATTCCAGACATTGATAAAGAAACTGATAAAGAAAGCGAAGAAACGAAAATCTTCAAAAGAAGTTACTTTATCATTTTAAAAGTTCTTCCAAATAAGACAATAAAAAAAGTTTGAGGTTAGGGGCACTTTAAAGGGATAATCTAATCCATAATCGACAGTATGATTCTCAGGTTGGTAATAATATTAATCAGGATAGTCACTTGGAATGGCTGTTGATGTGGAGTGTATCGTCATTAGGAGTGTATCGTCATTAGGCTTTCGGAATGGGTGGAATTTTCCGTCGCCTAGGTCGAGTATGATGTCCAGGAAATTGAATTTTTTTTAGTTGGCTGTGATCTTCAGCTGGAATTGTTCAAAGATTTTGATCAAATATTTTTTCGCTCTTTCTGCGAGCCGGCCGGTGGTGTTTTTCAGGAGGATAAGTCCGTTATCTCTGTAGAGACCCACGTTGTTCTTGTCAAATTTGTTTGCGACGATTTCTAGGATATACAAACCGATGAACTGGACACTTCCGCCCCATCGCTGCCTCCCATGGTCACATCAAACATGTTTTGGTTATCGCGTTTTGTCCATGCTTGATGGTGGCTATTTCTTGTGCAGAAATTGCGGTACGATGGCTGGCCCAGGAGATGGCTTTGTCCAGAAGCGATTTTTTTATGGTTTTGTCTGAAAAAATCGCGAATATACTGTGAAGTGGTCAGTCTTAAGACGTGCACGTGCATATGAAAGTGGAGGCAAACGCTGCAACCTTTGTCTTAAAGAAAAGTTGTGTATCATGAAAGCAGATAACAAGATTAGACTTCAAATTAACTGCCTAAAACGCATCATTACGCACGAAACACATGACTTCACGCACCATATAAATGAATAGTCACATTGAATCTTAATCAGTTGTCTGAAGATCGTCCAACGGCGTGAAATTCCAATTAACAACAAATATTTACGTTTTTACAACTATAATATATATGAACGATTTTCCCACTTGTCTGAATTGGTTTTGGATATAAATTGTTTGGAAGGTATGCATTGTATACAGCGTTATTATATATATATATACATAATAATACATACAGTCTCTTACTCTAGATGCAGTGGCCAGGTACATGACATGTTGTCCTTGTAAAAGGGCCATTCAAAAGTTCATAGAATGCTGATTTGGTCAAAATAAATTGTATTCATGCAGATCCACTTTCTCTTTTCTATCTTTAGTAAATGGAATAATTGCTGCTCTTATAGTTGTCAGCGCAATGCTGTGTGCTTTTTGACAACTGACGATGAGATGTTCGTTGTCCTGTCAGAGAATCGCCTATCTCATAAAAAACTTTGGACAAGGTTGAAAAGAAAGACAACTTGACACAAGATGAGGACAATTCAACACTAGAAAATTAAGTTGATCCATTGTTATTTCATGTTTGCTAGCACGGTAGCACCTTGATCTGGAATCAGAATTTTTGTTTCGACTCTGCAGTAGTTATTTATAAATGTATTACTTTATGCAAACTGGTTTGTAGATTCATCATCAGAAATTCTGATTCTACTCTAATATTGTACGATTCCACTTTAATATTATATGATTTCATCGCTTTTTGCAAACTGATTTTTTATTCAGAATCAGAAATTCTGATTCCACTTTAATATTGCATGATTTTATCACCTTATGCAACAGTTTCCACAAGGTTTTAAAATCATGCAATATTAAAATGGAATGAGAATTTCTGATTCCAAATCAACAAACCAGTTTACACAAAGTAATGAAGTTATTCAATACAGAATACTAAAGTGTGAAATTGTGATTTCACTTTAGTATCGAATAACTTCATTACTTTGTGCAAACTGGTTTCTTGATTCGGAATCAGAATTTCTGATTCCAAATTAAACTTCCTACAGAAATACGGCTATTTTGACGGACGTCAATTCGGAATCAGAATTTTTTATTCCAATACTTCCGGCAGAAACACGGCTATTTTGACGAACATCAATTCGGAATCAGAATTTCTGATTCCAAAATTTTCTGCAGAAATACCGCTATTTTGATGGACGTCAATTCGGAATCAGAATTTCTGATTCCAAAAGTTTCTGCAGTCGGGCGGAGAAATACGGCTATTTTGATGGACGTCATTTCTGATTCCAAAACTTTCTGCAGTCGGGCGCAGAAATACGGCTATTTTGACGAAACGTCAATTCGGAATCAGAATTTCTGATTCCAAATTAAATTTTCCGCAGAAATACGGCTATTTTGACGGACGTCAATTCGGAATCAGAATTTCTGATTCCAAAATTTCCTGCAGAAATACCGTTATTTTGATGGACGTCAATTCGGAATCAGAATTTCTGATCCCAAAACTTTCTGCAGAAATACGGCTATTTTGAAGGACGTCAATTCGGAATCAGAATTTTTGATTTTACGTTAATATTATATGATTTCATCGCTTTGTGCAAACTGGTTTGTTGACTCGGAATCAGAAATTCTGATTCCATTTTAATATTATATGGAGCGTTTAATCACTTTGTGCAAACTGGTTTCTTGATTCGGAATCAGAAATTCTGATACCACTTTATATTATATGATTTCATCGCTTTGTGCAAACTGGTTTGTTTATTCGGAATCAGAAATTCTGATTCCATTTTAATATTATATGGTTTAATCACTTTGTACAAACTGGTTTGTTGATTCGGAATCAGAAACTCTGATTCCACTTTAATATTATATGATTTCATCGCTTTGTGTAAACTGGTTTGTTGATTCGGAATCAAAAATTCTGATTCCACTTTAATATTATATGGTTTAATCACTTTGTGCAAACTGGTTTGTCAATTCGGAATCAGAAATTCTGATCCACTTTAATATTATATGATTTCATCGCTTTGTGCAAACTGGTTTGTTAATTCGGAATCATAAATTCTGATCCACTTTAATATTATATGATTTCATCGCTTTGTGCAAACTGGTTTGTTGACTCGGAATCAGAAATTCTGATACCACTTTAATATTATATGATTTTATCGCTTTGTGCAAACTGGTTTGTTGATTCGGAATCAGAAATTCTGATCCACTTTAATATTATATGATTTCATCGCTTTGTGCAAACTGGTTTGTTAATTCGGAATCAGAAATTCTGATCCACTTTAATATTATATGATTTCATCGCTTTGTGCAAACTGGTTTGTTAATTCGGAATCAGAAATTCTGATACCACTTTAATATTATATGATTTCATCGCTTTGTGCAAACTGGTTTGTTAATTCGGAATCAGAAATTCTGATCCACTTTAATATTATATGATTTCATCGCTTTGTGCAAACTGGTTTGTTAATTCGGAATCATAAATTCTGATCCACTTTAATATTATATGATTTCATCGCTTTGTGCAAACTGGTTTGTTGACTCGGAATCAGAAATTCTGATACCACTTTAATATTATATGATTTTATCGCTTTGTGCAAACTGGTTTGTTGATTCGGAATCAGAAATTCTGATCCACTTTAATATTATATGATTTCATCGCTTTGTGCAAACTGGTTTGTTAATTCGGAATCAGAAATTCTGATCCACTTTAATATTATATGATTTCATCGCTTTGTGCAAACTGGTTTGTTAATTCGGAATCAGAAATTCTGATACCACTTTAATATTATATGATTTCATCGCTTTGTGCAAACTGGTTTGTTAATTCGGAATCAGAAATTCTGATCCACTTTAATATTATATGATTTCATCGCTTTGTGCAAACTGGTTTGTTAATTCGGAATCAGAAATTCTGATACCACTTTAATATTATATGATTTCATCGCTTTGTGCAAACTGGTTTGTTGATTCGGAATCAGAAATTCTGATCCACTTTAATATTATATGATTTCATCGCTTTGTGCAAACTGGTTTGTTGATTCGGAATCAGAAATTCTGATCCACTTTAATATTATATGATTTCATCGCTTTGTGCAAACTGGTTTGTTGATTCGGAATCAGAAATTCTGATCCACTTTAATATTATATGATTTCATCGCTTTGCGCAAACTGGTTTGTTAATTCGGAATCAGAAATTCTGATCCACTTTAATATTATATGATTTCATCGCTTTGTGCAAACTGGTTTGTTAATTCGGAATCATAAATTCTGATCCACTTTAATATTATATGATTTCATCGCTTTGTGCAAACTGGTTTGTTGACTCGGAATCAGAAATTCTGATACCACTTTAATATTATATGATTTTATCGCTTTGTGCAAACTGGTTTGTTGATTCGGAATCAGAAATTCTGATCCACTTTAATATTATATGATTTCATCGCTTTGTGCAAACTGGTTTGTTAATTCGGAATCAGAAATTCTGATCCACTTTAATATTATATGATTTCATCGCTTTGTGCAAACTGGTTTGTTAATTCGGAATCAGAAATTCTGATACCACTTTAATATTATATGATTTCATCGCTTTGTGCAAACTGGTTTGTTAATTCGGAATCAGAAATTCTGATCCACTTTAATATTATATGATTTCATCGCTTTGTGTAAACTGGTTTGTTAATTCGGAATCAGAAATTCTGATACCACTTTAATATTATATGATTTCATCGCTTTGTGCAAACTGGTTTGTTGATTCGGAATCAGAAATTCTGATCCACTTTAATATTATATGATTTCATCGCTTTGTGCAAACTGGTTTGTTAATTCGGAATCAGAAATTCTGATCCACTTTAATATTATATGATTTCATCGCTTTGTGCAAACTGGTTTGTTAATTCGGAATCAGAAATTCTGATACCACTTTAATATTATATGATTTCATCGCTTTGTGCAAACTGGTTTGTTGATTCGGAATCAGAAATTCTGATCCACTTTAATATTATATGATTTCATCGCTTTGTGCAAACTGGTTTGTTGATTCGGAATCAGAAATTCTGATCCACTTTAATATTATATGATTTCATCGCTTTGTGCAAACTGGTTTGTTGATTCGGAATCAGAAATTCTGATCCACTTTAATATTATATGATTTCATCGCTTTGTGCAAACTGGTTTGTTAATTCGGAATCAGAAATTCTGATCCACTTTAATATTATATGATTTCATCGCTTTGTGCAAACTGGTTTGTTAATTCGGAATCAGAAATTCTGATACCACTTTAATATTATATGATTTCATCGCTTTGTGCAAACTGGTTTGTTGACTCGGAATCAGAAATTCTGATACCACTTTAATATTATATGATTTTATCGCTTTGTGCAAACTGGTTTGTTAATTCGGAATCAGAAATTCTGATCCACTTTAATATTATATGATTTCATCGCTTTGTGCAAACTGGTTTGTTAATTCGGAATCAGAAATTCTGATACCACTTTAATATTATATGATTTCATCGCTTTGTGCAAACTGGTTTGTTGATTCGGAATCAGAAATTCTGATCCACTTTAATATTATATGATTTCATCGCTTTGTGCAAACTGGTTTGTTAATTCGGAATCAGAAATTCTGATCCACTTTAATATTATATGATTTCATCGCTTTGTGCAAACTGGTTTGTTGATTCGGAATCAGAAATTCTGATCCACTTTAATATTATATGATTTCATCGCTTTGTGCAAACTGGTTTGTTAATTCGGAATCAGAAATTCTGATACCACTTTAATATTATATGATTTCATCGCTTTGTGCTAACTGGTTTGTTGACTCGGAATCAGAAATTCTGATCCACTTTAATATTATATGATTTCATCGCTTTGTGCAAACTGGTTTGTTGACTCGGAATCAGAAATTCTGATACCACTTTAATATTATATGATTTCATCGCTTTGTGCAAACTGGTTTGTTAATTCGGAATCAGAAATTCTGATCCACTTTAATATTATATGATTTCATCGCTTTGTGCAAACTGGTTTGTTGACTCGGAATCAGAAATTCTGATACCACTTTAATATTATATGATTTCATCGCTTTGTGCAAACTGGTTTGTTAATTAGGAATCAGAAATTCTGATCCACTTTAATATTATATGATTTCATCGCTTTGTGCAAACTGGTTTGTTGACTCGGAATCAGAAATTCTGATACCACTTTAATATTATATGATTTCATCGCTTTGTGCAAACTGGTTTGTCAATTCGGAATCAGAAATTCTGATCCACTTTAATATTATATGATTTCATCGCTTTGTGCAAACTGGTTTGTTAATTCGGAATCAGAAATTCTGATACCACTTTAATATTATATGATTTCATCGCTTTGTGCAAACTGGTTTGTTTATTCGGAATCAGAAATTCTGATTCCATTTTAATATTATATGGTTTAATCGCTTTGTGCAAACTGGTTTGTTGATTCGGAATCAGAAATTCTGAATCCACTTTAATATTACAGTATATGATTTCATCGCTTTGTGCAAACTGGTTTGTTGATTCGGAATCAGAAATTCTGATCCACTTTAATATTATATGATTTCATCGCTTTGTGCAAACTGGTTTGTTGATTCGGAATCAGAATTTCTGATTTCATTATAATATTATATGATTTCATCGCTTTGTGCAAACTGGTTTGTTTAATTCGGAATCAGAAATTCTGATTCCACTTTAATATTATACGGTTTAATCACTTTGTGCAAACTGGTTTGTTGATTCGGAATAAGAAATTCTGATCCACTTTAATATTATATTCATCTCGTTGTGGAAGCTGCTCTGTCGATTCGGAATCAGAAATTCTACATAGATTATATTTAACTATTGTGTATGTAACTATTACAATACCTTTTTTACCTGTAAGACATAAAAGTTAAATAAATAATTGATTTGTGCAAATCGCTGTCTGTTTTGATAAATAGTTTGCAAAATTCAATATATGTTTTCCTTTATAAACACGCAAAAGAATTTTCCAGCTAATTACCCTAATTTCGTCTGAAAATTCCTACTTTGGAATTTCCCAAAATAGTTTGGAACGCGTTACTCGTTAAATAAAGTTTTCATTCATTCACCCAATTGATTATGTTCAACATTTCTTCAACCATTGATTCTTATAATACTGTTGTTATAGTTAAGTTACGTAGTTTCAGCTTGAAGTTAGTAAAGGTTTTCTGTGCAAGCTGTGTTAAGTTGTCAATACTCAGAACAACTCAGTGCTCCATGACAGGACTCGAACCCGCAACCTTCTGAATGTTAGACGCATGTCTGGTGCTCAGAAGTTTTTTTAGTATTGACAACTTAACACAGCTTGCGCAAAAAAACCTTTACAACTTTAAATGCAATTACTTCAACCATTAATTCTTTATTCCGTTTGTTTTCTTTTGTATTGAATAAAGTAGTTAATCAAGTCTTTCTCAAAGGAACCTGCGTTATTCGATCTCCAACGAATTCGAGCACGTGCATCATGATCTCGTATAAAGATTTCTCAAAAAAAACAATAGCGTAAGTCTCTTTTATTGCCAATGTTTTGTTTTTGTACGCATTCCAATACTCTCCGCACGGTGTATCTATATATAATAATATTTCACAAGATGAAAGACCTTATCGTAACACTTTAAACTATACCTTCAACTGATGGGGTACTGTCCTTTGCGTCACTTTGCACTTAAAAATCGAAAGTAAGAATTAGTGAACTATAAAATTAATAATCGTTAATGTTATATATATGAAGTTGCGCAGTAACCTCGAGTGTGACAGACAATTGTAATCTATGTAGAACTACCATGCAAAATGTCATCAAGATATCTCTGTGTCTTAATATCAAGTACAGATGTTAACGTAAATGTATTTGGTCGCTGTTTGCATGTGTTAGGAATATTTATTTATTTATTATGCTTCGCCAACTCTATAGTACATAATGAAAGTGGCAGGTTTGCCGCAACAGCGTACGCCAACTATTGCGGTCCCAGAATTAATTAAATTAAAGTAAAAATTAAATAGTTTAAAGAATGTTCCTGTTCAAGAGTTGTTAGTTGTTATAGACATACAGTAGCAGCGTAGGGTACCAATTAGACTGCGAACATAATTGCATTTTGGGCAAATCGCTTTCCATGTTCGCGGATCTTCTGGGTCATAATACTCCAATGACCTGATGTAATATTGGAGGAGGTTGCTTTTAAAGTTAGATAACGTAAGTTCCTTCAACCGAATTTTGCTCGGGAGGACATTCCACGTCCTGCATGTTCGTGTGAAGAATGATCGCTGGAAAGTTAGTTTTCTACATTTTCGTGGACGAAATTGCAGAAGATCTGGGGTCGAGCAGATTCTAGTTGTCCTCTTTTGATTTTAGCCAGGCATTCACAGTTTTGAAAAAGAAGATTAAATCGAGGTATTCGTGCCAGTATGTTACCGGAAGTAGATTTAGTGATTTCAAGCGTTGTTTGTAAGTTGTCAAAGTGCGAAACGGGAGGCTCATTATTATCTTTGTTGCTCGTCGTCAGTGGCGGATCCAGGAAGGGGCACAGGCGGCATTCCCCTTTAAAATCCCGCAAACAAGTGTTTTCTGTTTTTTACCATGTCAAGACGAAGTCGAAGTGATAAACGCAATATTATATGACCGATTATAAACACAATGTTATGGTAGCTTATCCAATTTTCATTTCACAAGCCAGTTTGCATGCACTCATAGATATTTTAACATGGGTTCCAAGATAAGTTTTTTATAAAACGACGTTTATATTAGAGTGTTTCATAATCATGATGCCCCTTTGTAATCGTGCATTCTTAGCAACCGCGTGGTACCCAAATATCGCAAACATTCTATCAGAAATCGCCGGAAAATCAATTCTGAGCTTTGCAAAATTAAAATTTTTCATGGGGGGCGGGGGGCACAGACCCGCCTTGGTGGGTTCGACGCCGCGAACATACACCATAATGTGATATTCTTTATGTGCGCCCCACCTTTCGAACAACCCTGGATCCGCCCCTGGTCATTGATTGAACTGACTCGGTGCGTCTAATCAATTCTACAGATTGTGGCGACCATACTTGGGTTGCATAACCGAGATGTGGACGGACGATCGATACGTAGAGGGTGCGACGGACGCAATGGTAAGTGATCTCTCTTAATGACCGACGAACAAAACCTAACATCTTGTTTGCCTTAGTAATTTGGACAACAACTTGTCTTGAGCAAGTTAAGTCGTTAGTTATACACACAACTAGATCTCGTTCTGCCTCGAGATATTCGATTGGTTTACCTTCGAGATGATATGTATACCTGACCGACTCCATTCTTCGGGTGATGCTGAGAATTCGTTTTCATATCGTTGAAGAAAAGACCAGAGCGCAGCGACCATGCATTGAGATTGTTGAGAGTCGTCTTGGAGGGATTCTGCGTCAGCACTAGAATCGATCGTTTCTAAGAGCTTTGTGTCATCAGCAAAACAGGCAACATTTGAAGACAGAACAGAGTTGGGTAAGTGAATATGGGTTTTGTCAGATGGTAGAGACAACACAACGCGGGGTGTATTTGAATAGGATCTTTAATACGGATGAATACAATACGAGAGATACAATACGAGACGGATTGTTATAAAGCTAAAGTTGAAGATCTGTTCGTATTTGATCTTTTGTTGGTTTCTTTCTGACGGCGTCTCGGGTTCGGTTCCTTGATTTGGCTATCAGGTCTCTCTGACTCTTGCTCTCTTTTGATGTTGCTCACTCAATTTAATTCTTGCTTACTCTATTGTTTTCTTGCTCACTGATTTCGAGGCTGAAAGCGCGCTCTTTTTAATGGCTTCGTCGACTTTAGGTGTCATATATAGTTTCTGATTGACATTCTTGAGTTGGGCTCTCACAATTGACCAATGAGGATATTAGTTGCCAACTCTCTGGCCCGATTTATTGAAGGCGTTGTTTGGACAATGATATTTTATTTTTAAGACTTATTCAGATTTCAATATAATTTTAGTCTTAACCTTTTTAATGACATAATATAATTTGTAAAGGAATGTAACTAGAGTAGAGGGTTGTACTTATAATTTGTGCATAGTTTCATGCTAAAATAACCTTAGCCTTGACCATCACTCACCTTGGCAAGGCAAATAAACAAGGTACTTTTTAAAGTTACTGATAGCATCATCTACATCCGTTTATTACTACAAAAATTCACATTATGATGACACGAGGCATGCACCTTATAATAACTGTAAGGTTGTGATAAGCTGATCCAGTGGAAAGATAAAACTAATGATAAAATGTCATTAGCTGACTGCACCTAGAACCTAAATATATTCCTTTGTAGACTAGATAACATGTTTCCTAACACATGAGTGAACTCCGCAATATCTTTTGTCTACTTAACTGAATAATTCACGAGTGTAACGTCGTTCCATTTCGATTCTTTTTTAGTTTTACCAAAAAATCTCACTAATTTCTTTCCAGTTCGCACTTTGGCATCAACACCAGTTAAACAAAGTAAAACATATATAATCCAATTGGTACAGTCGAAATTTAACAGTATTGGGTGTTACGGACACTATTTACGGTTCCAAGACGCATTATTTTGGGGGGACTATATGTCAGACCCAGGCGGGAAAGCATGCATCTAATAACATACTCCATCGCAAGGTTGGACCTTTTTGGTATTAATGTTTTGAACAATAATGAGTGTTTCAACACAGTAACTTTTACATTGGGGTTGGTATTTTTCAAACGAATATTGAACAACTTCCCACATATAATTTTTCGCTCTTATCAAATTGCGCACGTCATCATGGCGGTTGGTCATGGATTTTTCCGTCCGCGAAACTTGCTAATTATTCTTCATCTTTTTTTTTGGTTTTCGGAGGGACAATCGTGAAAAAACATAGAAAGAAACTCTCAGAACCTACTTTAGCAATTATTTTCGTCTCTGGAGACTTCGTTGCCGTCAAAGTACATGTACTACCGATACCGAACATTCGTCCTCAACGATCAACAATAAAAACCAACCGTTATCAAATCCATCTTTATTACTCCGTATGGGACTAAACTTCTCCTTAATGCATCCATAGCAACAAATAAATCCTCTTATCCTTATGTGGTGATATCGAAAGTAACCCGGGACCAAAGATTGAAAGAATGCAAAGCGCTACAACAGTACTAAATGTAAACCCTACAGATGATGGTCAACCACACTGCATTGGATTTTGGATTTTTTAACAGATCGAAGCCAAAGAGTTAAGCTGAGTGATGACTGTGTTCCCGAATGGAAAACTGTACCGGCAGGTGTCCCGCAGGGGACAAAATTAGGTCCCTGGCTTTTTTTAGTCATGATGAACGATCTTGATGTTGCTGGTGACGTGAGCCTTTGGAAATACGTTGATGACTCAACCTTGTCCGAAATTGTCAACAAACATCAATCTAGTGCAATGCAAACTTATGTTAACGAATTCGCTGCGAAGTCTATAAGTGATGGTATGCAGCTGAAGGAATCCAAGTGTAAGGAACTTCGTATTAGCTTCTCATTTACAAATTCCGAATTCGCCCCTGTTGTTATCAACAATAAAGAAATTGAAGTGGTCCCGTCAGTAAAACTGTTAGGGCTATTCATCTCCGATGATCTTAAATGGAACACACATATCGAGAATGTATGCAAGAAAGTTTCATCTCGCTTATATTTTTTGAGACAATTGAAACGAGCTAAATTACCACAAAAGGACCTCCTACTGTTTTATGTTACTTGCATTCGCCCAGTTGTTGAATATGCGTGCGAAGTGTTTCATGATTCTCTTCCAAAATACCTTTCCGATGACCTCGAAAAACTGCAAAAAAGGGCCTGTAGAATAATTCTTCCTGGTCATTGTTATCAAAATGCACTTAATGAACTAAATCTCATGTCGCTGGTCGACCGAAGACAAAACCTGACGAATAAACTTTTTAAAAATATTGTTAATGATTCACAGAACAAATTACATATTTTATTACCCGCATTAAACCACTCTGAGGTATCTCTAAGAAGAAGAAGAAAATTTCAGGTTCCTAATTTCAAGACAATTAGATTTAAAAACGATTTTATTAACTGTAATTCCAGTAAATATATAGAATATATATAATACATTTACAGTAAGTGTTCTTAATCCATGTAAATATCTAGCTAAATAGCTTCTATTATCTTTTTAATTTATTGTTGTAAAACTTAACGTTATTCAGCCGAATGTGATTACTAAGGCTGCGAGTTTCAAGTATTAAATCATCAATCAATCAATCAAAACTCGCATTCTTCCGTATATTGTGCTCTTCTTAACGCGCGAAGCATGAAAAGTGCTCACAAGAAATCCAACCAAACCATTTTAAACATTGCCTGCTTACAAAATCTAGTCTACAATGAAAACCTTGATGTGGCGTTTATTACGGAAACGTGGCTTACCGAAAATATCCTAGACAACGAAATCCTCCCAGACACGGACTTTATTATTTTCCGGAAAGACAGACAAGCATCTTGTGCGGGGAGGAGTACTACTAGCAGTAATTAAGAACTTAAATTAAGAAATCGTTTCATGTGAATTTACATCTATACCAACGAACGGGTAAACTCCTTCTCTGTGCGTGTTACAGAGCTCCTAGTTCTGACTCAATTTGGCGTATCGAATTTAGTGACTTTCTACAAAGAACACGCGATACGTATGATAAAGTTGTAATTGGTGGGGATTTTAATCTTCCTAACATCAACTGGGCGTCTATAGAAAACACCGTTGGGACTGCAGATGTGGAATTTACGGTAATTTTGAGTGACCATTTTTTAACTCAATTATCGACCGCGCCAACCCGTTGCAATAACGTGTTCTCGTCATCACAAGCACGCCTGACTACGTATCGATTAGTGAGACGATTTCGCCAAATGACGCTGGCATATTCACAAATCACGCCATCACACTGTTCGAAATCGAAATGAAAATCAATGTGGGGAACACAATAAGAAAGACCCACACTTTCATAATCACAGTATTTATTGACAAAAAACACTCTTAACACTCTATCCCAAAAAGCACACAGTCTCGTCTCACACAAGGTTTCAAGATATTTCATTTGTTTACACGGAACACCTATCTCAAGTACTAATTAATGTTCATTTCTGATTGGCTTACACTAATATATCCCATCACATCCCTAAACGTCCCAAACTTAATCAAATCAACACAGCCACTACATACAGTTTCCGACACACTCCCCCATGTGACACATGCAATGAGGAAACTTAGGTTATTAACAAAACGGTTACAACTAATATTTTAAAGGTAAATATTTCAACACAACAGTTCAAATTAAAATTGTTGCTCATTTTGAAACACATCTCTCATTCTGATGTTTGCCGCAGCGGCTGCATCTCTCCTTGGGCGAAAGGACGGTGCTTCGGGGTTGAGAACAATCTGTCCATCATTACGTTTGTCGCACGACAGCTCAAGGGGATAAAGATGCCGCACGGGCCTTTCGAGATGCGACTTGCCAGCACGTAATTTCACCGCTCGAACAACGTTATCCTTTCCCGGAAATAACTTCTCCACGATACCGAGCGGCCATTTTGCGCGATTTCTGTCATCAGAGCGGATGATCACAACGTCCCCAACGGCAAGATTCAGTGACTTACCATCTCGGTTGCACTGATGCCTCTCTCTCAGAGCTGTTAGATATTCGCCACTCCACCGTTTCCAGAGAGCATCTTTGCAGGACTGCAGGTACCTGGCTCGTTTACGTAGGTTCGTGTCTTCCTCACGCCACGGTTCAGGTTCGGGAACCCTGTTGGACCTCTGGAATAAGAACGTTGCGGGTGTTAAGATCGGTAGTTGGATATCGTCTTCCACATAGTCCAACGGTCGGTTGTTGAGCTCCGTCTCCATATTAAGAACAATTTCACACAGCTCGGCGTGGGTGAGTAGTCCGGCTCTACTAAGGTTGAACTGCCATGAAATACCCTTGTCCGCAAGGTAGTCATGAAGTTGCTCGTCTCGCATAGCCTTCTTAAGCCACCTAGCCGCACCGACAAAGGTTTTTCCATTGTCTGAAAAGATCTTTGCCGGTCGACCTCGGCGCGCCATGAAACGCTTCAACACTCCTAAGAACTCTGATGTGTCCAGGCTCAGCAATAGCTCCAGATGTAGGGCTCGTGTCAAGCTGCAGGCAAAAATTACTAAGTAGGCCTTGCCCTACATTTTCTGCTTCTTCCGATATCGGATGGGACCGGGAAAGTCCACCCCAACTACCTCAAAGGCCGTCGACCCTTGAGTTCTCTCTTCAGGGAGTAGACCCGGCGGAGGAGCTGCAAGTGCAAGCGCTTGAAAACGCTTACAACCCCAGCACGACTTGATGGCACATTTAGCGAGTCGACGTAGACGAGGAATCCAGTATCTTTCTCTGACTTTTGCGAGCGTTAGTCCTACACCTCCATGCAGGGTTTCAAGATGCGCTCGCTTCACCAACTGTGCGGCGAATTCACTGGCGTCCGGAATATATACTGGGTAGTTGCCCTGGATTCGGCCACGACACTCGAGGATCCCCTCATCATTTTCTTGCAGATTTAGCTGTAATTGTTCATCAGCGTAATTAGGACCCGTTTTGGCTCGGCGCTGGACTCGACGGATCCACCACTTAGTTTGATCTTCCAACTCGGCGGTGGTGAGCGGGCCAACGTTTCGTGAAGTCCCCCGACAGTTGCGAATGAATCTACCCATCCACGCACACACTCTCAAGGTTCTCTTCAGATCATGTTAGTCGAGTAGTTGGTCAAACTCGTCTGTCTCGTCGACGGCAACGGCTGCGATGACTTCACGATTTGCTTTGACCTCTGCAGAAGATTCAGCGGTCGCTACCGTTGCAGGATTGGGTGGCCACATCTCTGGATTTGGCAACCATTCTCGACCATTCCACCACAAACTCGGATCTTTGCCACGAACTGACCATATTCCCCGCCACCACCGACCCAATGTAGCGCTACTGTGCTGTCGAGCCAACAGTGAACTGCAGTGACAGGAAATCCCTCCAGCGCTCGACGTACGTTGTCGACAGCATTTGCAGCCATGTGCCCCGCCACCAACTCCAGACGTGGAATTGTAAGGCCCAGCTTCGCCAACCTGGATTTAGCCGTCACTAGCCCTTGAGTTATTCCGGAAGCCTGCCGCACAACGGCGTAGATTGCCGTCGCAACTCCACGCCCACTTGCGTCGCCAAATGCGTGGAGCTCCACAGCGTCCACAGGTTCTCGATACACTGTCAGACTTCTTCCAGTCCTCACACGTGCAGGTAAAGAGTTCTCCCATTTTTCCCACTTCTTCGCGAGTTTCTCAGGCAGGATAGCGTCCCAGGCCCCTTTAAGCTCACACACTTCGCGATAAATGAGTTTGCCTTGAAGCGTCATCTGTGACACAAGTCCCAAAGGATCGTACACACGGGCTAGCTTGGCCAAGATCCCCCTCTTAGTCGGGTTAGCCTTCTCTTCAGACTCAGTGAAGACCACACTTACGGTATCTTTGGATTTGTCCCAGGTCAGTCCGAGCAGTTTACAGTCCCCCTCAGGAGTGGAACCCAGCTGCTGTTTGGCGAATGAAGTCTCTCCCTCACTCCCGTCCTCATGTCGTGTATATGCGGATTCCAACTCTGGTTCGTTCGAATGCCATTTGTGGAGCTGGAAAGCAGCGTCGGCAAAGATCTCGATGGCATCGCTCTTCAGATCCCTCGCTGCTGTCACGGTAGCAGCACCGGAGATCAGGTCGTCCACATACAAGCTACGAGAGATCTCCGCCACCGCGTCAGGTCGTTTTGCGCTCCAACTCGCCAAGTGTTGCTCAATCACTCCCCCTAGAAGAAAGGGAGAGGGAGCAAGACCGAACAACGCCCGCGTGAATCGGAGAGTCTCTACTTCTTTTGAGTCACAGGTACGCAACCAATGGAAACGCAAGGCGTCGCGCTCCTCTTCTCTGATGCGTACCTGCAAAAACGCCTTTCTCAAATCACATGCGAGGGCAACAGCGTGGAACCTTGCACGGATCAGCACATCCCAGAGCTTGTTTTGTAGAGGACCTGGGTCTAGACAGTCGTTCAAGGAGGGGGTTCCCTCTCCGGAACGGGCGGAACAGTTGTAGACCACGCGCATCTTCGTACTTTGTGCACCCTCTTTAATCACGGCACGGTGAGGCATGTAAAGTTTCCGACCGACAACTTTTGTTGGGGCTCGTTCGACAATGCCTTGTTCTAACTGTTCCCGGATAATGGCGTCATACTCTTGTAATTTCCCGGTCTTGCGCAACTTTTGCACTTGGTACGGAGACGACAAAGACTGCCGGCGCAGTTGTCGGGAAGAGTTGGATGATTTCCCTTCCACGGCAAGGCGGTTTCATACCAGCCGTCGTTGGCGTCTCGGGTCAACTGCTCACGGAACTCCTGGTGGACCATCCCCTGGTCACCGGATCTTCGAGTACTCGTTGACGCCCAATATTAGATGGACCGGTAGTTTCTCCTTCGTCGTTAGGTCATCTAATTCTATTCCACGCAAGGGTTGATGAGCCTTGATTCGCTCCTCGTTGCGAGGGTTATCCAAAGACAACAGTTCACGTTTGTTAATCTTCGTCACACGAGCTCTTAGCACGAAATTGCTAAGTGCCCCAAGGCATAGATCGAATTGTGATATTTTGGTTGTTGTTGTGCCCATCAACGTATAGCTATTCGACGTGTGCTACTCTTGACAGCCCTCGCTCGCACGAGATTGATTAAAGTCTCCGAAGCGTATGAATGACTCGCGCCACTGTCAAATTTCCGGCCTTTAACTCTTTCGACCGGCGCAGTTAAAACGGGTCGTTGAAGACCCGCAAAGTCGTCAATCGAAAAACACGGCACACGGTAACGCAAGATTAAAAATTGAAATTCGACAAGCGCGAGGAACATGAAATCCACGCACACGCCAAGTTTGATTTGATTTCATAAACAACTCTGCGATTGGTGGCATTTTGAGTTTTCAAGATGCTACGCGGGCGTGCAAGATGGCTTTTCTAGAAAAATGTAAATTTTTCAACCTGATTTATGATAATTAATGCTAATTTATATTAACATAATGTGTTTTGTTCGGGAAATTTAAAAGTACAAGTAAAAGCCGGTTTATTGGGCTTCCAGAAAATGTATAGCTTTCGCAACAGTTATGGTTATTTCAACAGATATCAATAGAACAACGTGGTCGTTCAATTTTTGATGTTTTTCAGCCGTAGGGAAAGAGTTAATAAGCAATAATAGGTAAATTGAAAATAATCGAAGAAAAAGCGTGAAAGGAAAAGCAGTTTATTATCTGTTGAATTGAAAATAATCAATGTAAATACAGTTTAACAAAGCAAAAAAATGGTCAGTGAGAAAAATGAACCCCCTTCTCTGCTCCCCCCTACCCCCTCAGTTATGGTTATCTCCCCCCTTCTCTGCTCCCCCTACCCCTCAACAGTTATGGTTATTTCAAGAGATATCAATAGAACAACGTGGTCGTTCAATTTTTGATGTTTTTCAGCCGTCGGGAAAGAGTTAATCGTCACAATCAAAACCGGATGAAGAACCGACTGTGTGATACAAGGTAACTCCAGTAGGTTGACGACGTAGGCGCCAGCAACTTCATTCGGATGGCCGTACTTTTCTTTAAGATATTTCCAAACGCGACCATACCCGGCTTCGGTAAACGGCAGGCAATCAAGTGCGACTCTCACCCTGGGCTCTACCAGTTCTTTCAGATGCGAGAACTTGGTAATGGCGGGTACGTTTTGAGAGTCAACCATTGCGTTGAACTGACCCTCGAAACGTACCCAGTCCATGGGAGTTCCGGCAAATTTGGTGATGCTAAGTTTCGGAAGCCTCACGTTGGCGGATGACTTTGCGCCACTTCACTTTTTCAGAACTGCATCGTATTTTTGTGCTAGAAGTTGCTTCTCGTATTGCATTTGTGCTTCATATTGTTTCGCTTGAGCGAGATTTCTAGCTTCCTCGTCGATTCCACCAACTATTTTTGTGAGCTTCCCGCAAATCTCGTCTGCACGAACCAGTTCATGCTCGGTTTCCTTCGACCATTCTTCTACCGCCTCGGCTGACTCTCCCGAAGAAAATTTCGATTCTTCAACGGCGCCTTTCAACGTATTGATCGACGCAACGATTGAAACGATAGAATTGTGATGTCTTTCGATTGCTTCTCTTTCCTTCTTCTCGAGAACTTCGTCTGACCGTTTCAGACGCAGGTGTAGTGCCTTGAGTTTGGAGTCCAACTCGGCGAGTTGTTTCTTCGTAGACATGTTAGATTAGATGTTCTAATTATCGGTTGTAGAATTCTGTATCACAATAAAAGGCGCTGTATCACGGTAATTCCACCAATAATTCGGTAACGTATCCCGTCGGAGGTGCCAGTAATGTGGGGAACACAATAAGAAAGACCCAATGCACTTTCACAATCACAGTATTTATTGGCAAAAAACCCTCTTAACACTCTATCCCAAAAAGCACACAGCCTCGTCTCGCACAAGGTCTCAAGATATTTCATTTGTTTACACGGAACACCTATCTCAAGTACTAATTAATGTTCATTTCTGATTGGCTTACACTAATATATCCCATCTCCAACTTTACTACCAAATAGCACTAAGCCAGCTACAGTATACGACCAAGATGAACCAAGGACATGGAAATCCATCTGCACTAGATGTAACGCAGCGCGTGGTCTCGCGAGTGCGACCTGTTGCTGTAGCTCACAATTTTTAGAATTTTGCGCGCGGAGCGGGATTCCTTTGTCTTTTGAGCTCTTAATAAAATTACTTCCGCACGAGAGCTCACAGGAAAGGGCGTCCCGCTCTACGCGCGGACCTAATTTATTAATTCCTCTTTCTCCCAACTCACTTCGGGACAGCAGTAATTGGCGATTGCTGTTGCGGCCACCCTGCCACATGTACTATACTTATAATATAACCTTAGCAAATAACTTACTAATTAATCTTAATCACTACACATTCCAATATTTGTGGCAAAACGAAATAAATAAATAACTAATTTTCCAGTGCAAAGCCAAGGTTTCACCAACATAAAATTACCTATTTCATAACCCAGCAAACAATTTCAATTTCATCAACCATAAATTCTTCATAATGCACGCATACTCTCAATATGCTATCTCGTTTACATTTTATTTTGTAGAAAAAATGTTAAAACAGTTCTATTCAGAACTTAGGGTTATTGTACATATTATCGTGTATAATAATTATATTAGTAGTGTTTTTAAACAGTTCTTGTAAGAACTGTATATATACGCGACAGGAAGAGTACACGAGAGGAAGCATACACGCGAGATGTCCACGAGCGATGAAGTCGCGTGTCAGTCGCGTCAGAAAGAGCAGCTGAAAAGGACTCTGAAAATTCTAGATGTGATTTAGCCACTTTGCACAACCAGCATCTATTATAACATATTATAGACCGAATAAATTGACAGTTCCATCCATGTTGTGTGCAACATTCGGGCAACTGTTCTCTCCATGCAGACGCGCGGTACCCTAAAGAGTTGAACACACTTGGAAAAAGCAGGATTTAAAAAATATATAATACATATTTACCATATGCCTTGTACCAAGCAACTTCCCAAAGTTCAGATGAAACCGGTCCATCTTTCTTCTTTGGACAGAAATGGTATGGTTTCTTTAACACCTTTAACTTTTCGAGACTCACGATGCACACACAGTTGCCATCATCGCAATTTTTTTGTTTATGGCGCCAACATTCATCATACTTTGTAATACAAAGGTCACACTTCAATCCAAATTGATATCTTAGGCCTTTACAACATGGATGGGTTGTTTGGATCTTCTTCACGGTGTCATTAAGAAAGTTCAGCACACTTCTGTATGCCATACTTGGAGGCATTGTCTTATCAACTGAAATAATACAACATGCATTAACTTTCCTGCAATAATTACAGTATTTATGAGTTAAATGCAACTGCGATCATTCCTCTCTTGCATTTGATTCGAATTGAGTTCGGCATGCACTGCAGGAATTTTACGAGAAAAAAGCTTGTCCCATCCTAAAGTTTCTCAGCGGTTGAAAGCGAAAATATTTGGCAATCTCTCCCCTCGTTGACATTCCACGCGAATTTCTCTTTTTTTTAGAAATCTATAACTGCGTTAATATACACAATATTGTAGTGAATGTGGGAGAGCTCGGAGTAAACAGACGATACATGGACGATCGTCAAGCTCATATCCTCAGAATAATGATTCTGAGTCCCGTACAGGAATCGAACCTGTAACCTTCTGTTTGCCGGTGAGACGCTCTTACCATTGAGCTAACGAGAATCAGAAAAATGATTAATTGTAACCTTCGCTCTCCATCTGAGTCTCGGTGGCTCAATGGTTAGAGCGTCTCACCGGCAATCAGAAGGTTACAAGTTCGATTCCTGTACGGGACTCAGAAAAATGTTTCTGAAGATATGAGCTTGACGATCGTCCACGTATTGTCAAATCTATAACTATAAGTTTTTCCGAACTGATGTCAAAATGAGTGATTTTATTTATTAAAAATAGGTACGCAGTGCGTACATGCGGAGACTGGTTTGGGAATAAAGATGATGATGGCAGTTCTAACGTAAATTATAAGACCAGTTTTAAAAGTTGTACTTCTTAATTATGTAGCGAATTTAGTTCAAAAAGTAAATGCAACACAAGTGCGACATTTGAAACCAAAATAAATTTGCAGGTGAATTAAATTTGACAGGTTCTGTGTCGCAACGAGTGGCAGTTTGACCTTCGTCTCAAACGAGAAAAGTACGACGATTAGAAAACGGCAATATAGTCGGGTCAATATATGAAAAATTACCACCCTACCCCAAAAAAATTGCTAGAAAAGGTTTTTCAACTGTTTCTGATAGTATTGAATATGGAGAATATCATACTAAAAATCTACCAAAATCAGACTTCCGGAAAGTTGTCAAATCCAAGATGGCGTCCAAGATGGCGTTCAAGATGGCCGTCAATACATGTACCTTAAAATAGCCATAACTTCCTTACTATTCACCCTAGAATGATAGTTTTGGCGTCTACACCCATGTTTTAGGGGTCAAGGAACTCAGTGAATCACCATTGAACAATCAGAACAACAGGAAATCCAATATAAAGTAAATGGTTTGAACCTAGGAGTATCATTATATGTGTGAAGTTGATCGTCCAGGTTGTTGCAGTCTGTTGGTGACTGACGTTTCGACAGCCTCAGCGGCGGTCATCTTCAGAGTCGAGTAAAGCGTGTTTGTCAGGGTTTGCCTATATATACGTCTGATTCATTACGTCATCGTCTGTTTGTCATAATTAGTGTGAGTGTGTGTCGCGTCATGCGTTAAGCGTGGGCCAATATTGTTTGTAAGCGTAGGCCAATATTGTTTGTCATGCGTTAAGCGTGGGTATATTGTTTGTCGGTAGGTCTATTGTTCGTTGGTGCGTGCGAATAAGTATTTTGTATGTGGTTTATGTTCCAAGTTGGTATACCAACTTTCTAATGTAAGTCGCTGTTTCTAGTTTGTGTTAAAGGCCGATACATTCAGCCGAGTCCCAGTCAATATCGTGTTTTATTTGTACGTGGTGTTCAGCTATGTGTGTTGTTCCAGCGATTTCTGGTTGTGTCTAAAACAGGTGAACTTTCATTGGAGGATGTTTTATGAGCTCAGTCCATTCCTCCCTGCTCTTTTTGAGGCCAGAAATTTGTTTCGAAAGCCTGACAAGCCGCAACTAGCTCAGGCGATAACTGAGCATTTGAGTGATGCATCAAGTGAAGTCCTAACTGAATCTATTCCTAGAACTGAACATTACGTCCTTGACGGAGGTTCCTTACTACACCGTGTACCCTGGAAGAAGGGAGACAGTTACGGTGCAATAGCGGAATTATATGCGGATTTCACCATACGCCGTTATGGTCTGGCAACTGTAGTCTTTCATGGATATTATGGAGGTCCGTGTATCAAAGACAATACTCACCAAAGACGTGTGGGGAAAAAAGTTCACCATGTGGTCAGCTTCACCGCTGAGACAGAGTTTACAGGCGAGAAGGACGATTTTCTGTCAAGGGATAGCAACAAACAAGGACTGATAGATCTAATCGGTGGGGAACTGAGGCAAAGATGGTGCAGTGTCATCAATTCACCTGGGGATGCAGACGTAGACATTGCCAAGGCTGCAGTTGAAGCATCCATATACCATTCTACTACTTTGATAGGGGAAGACACTGACCTACTAGTTCTGCTCCTTTATTATGCCCACACAGATAACAAGGACCTCTATTTCCGATCGGACAAGGCGACTGCTACAACAGTGTATAACATCAACAGTTGTATATCAACCCTAGGAAATAATTTGCGTTCCCAGTTGCTTTTCATTCACGCCTTCACAGGATGTGATAGTACATCTCGGATCTTTGGTGTTGGGAAGAGGTCGGTCTTTCAAAAGCTTGTGAAAGTGGATTCTGTAATGCAATCCTGTGCTGATCAATTCCTCTTTCCAAATCAGGAGAAAGAATTGATTGAAAAAATTGGATCCCAGGCAATGGCTGTCGTGTTCGGCGGGAAGGGTACTGAGTCACTGGCATCTTTGCGTCACAGTACCTTGACCAAGAAAATTGTATCATCAACATCGTTCGTGACACCTGAACGTCTACCCCCCTGTGCGTCCTCCACCAAACTCCACTGTGTCAGAGTTTACTACCATATAATGGATTGGGAAGGAGAGTGACATGGATGTGTTGAACTGGGGTTGGAAGACAATAAATTGATTCCGGTAATGTCGGATATGAATGCTGCCCCGGACATGCTCCTGAAGATGATTTATTGCAAATGCATAACTGCCTGCAGAACACCACGCTGTAGTTGCAGGATGTATGGGCTACCATGCACGCCAGTTTGTGGAGAATGCCAGTTAAAAACTTGTGACAATGCGTACAACCAGGTTACATTTATTGAAGGAGGATGAGGAGGGGCAAGAGTGTAATTGACAACATGTATGCACTCTAAAAACACTGTGGTTAAATATTCCTGGTTAACGTTAAAATAACACTATTTGCGTCAAATTGGTGTTCCTTGTTAAATTTCCTGGTTAATTATACAAGGACTTTTATTGGCAATTTTCCGTAACCCCATTCCCGGTTGAAACTGATTACGTCATAAACCAAGCACAAATAATCAAACAAAATGGCGACGTGTTTCTGGCGATTTGGGCGAATTCAATTAACTAGCTTGTTTTCCACAGTTTAGAATTTATTAGAGAAAAAAGACAAAAGGCTTATACAGGAAAGCGAAATGAAACACAAATGCTAATTTAGGTAAGAGAATCAATTTACATTGCTGTTTTATATCGAAAAACTGAATGACCTGTACTCATTATTTTCAAAAAGTATTTTATTTAAATATAGTACTCGCATTTTTGTCTTGAATTAGGCTATGGACACCACAAAATCCTGCAGATTATGATCTCACATTACATATTTTGTAAGAATGGAAATGCTTAGTTGTTTTTTCTAGTTTAGGCAATTTTACTGTATAAAGTCAAAAATTATGTATGTTATATATTCAATATATATAGTACATATTAATTGATATGCATTTGGAATTTAGTTAGTTATATGTACATTTTCTGTATTTAATATTATAATTGTTCATAATAAAAAGATCAAAATCAATTTGTATATATTTGATAAAATAAATTAACTCTTTCCCTACGGGCGCAGTTAAAATGGGTCACTGAAGACCCGCAAAGTCGTCAATCGAAAAACACGGCACACGGTAACGCAAGATTAAAAATTGAAATTCGACAAGCGCCAGGAACATGAAATCCACGCACACGCCAAGTTTGATTTGATTTCATAAACAACTCTGCGATTGGTGGCATTTTGAGTTTACAAGATGCTACGCGGGCGTGCAAGATGGCCTTTTTTGGAAAAATGTAAATTTTTCAACCTGATTTATGATAATTAATGCTAATTTATATTAACATAATGTGCTTTGTTCGGGAAATTTAAAAGAACAAGTAAAAGCCGGTTTATTGGGCTTCCAGAAAATGTATAGCTTTCGCAACAGTTATGGTTATTTCAAGAGATATCGATAGAACAACGTGGTCGTTCAATTTTTGATGTTTTTCAGCCGTAAGGAAAGAGTTAATAAGCAATAATAGGTAAATTGAAAATAATCGAAGAAAAAGCGTGAAAGGAAAAGCAGTTTATTATCTGTTGAATTGAAAATAATCAAAGTAAATACAGTTTAACAAAGCAAAAAAATGGTCAGTGACAAAAAATGAACCCCCTTCTCTGCTCCCCCCTACCCCCTCAATGAGAGGAATTATGTAATGGTTACCCGAAGCAGAGTCTCTGCAGAGATCCCACCCGCACCGGTCCACCCGCACGGGAGCTCATACTTTTAAATATATACGCAAGCTATCTATACACTACAAAGACAATACGTTCTATGCATGTGGGTCAAAAAGGTCAAAATTCACCGTGTTTAGAAATGTAGGAAATAATTCACCAAATTTGTTAAAAATTTGATATGTGTGTTGTTTAGCCGACTTATAACGATGATGAAAAATTCAGGCGAAAATATAAAATTGATCGATGCGAAAAAATATCGACCATTGTATATTAACTCTTTCCCTACGGGCACAGTTAAAATGGGTCACTGAAGACCCGCAAAGTCGTCAATCGAAAAACACGGCACACGGTAACGCAAGATTAAACATTGAAATTCGACAAGCGCCAGGAACATGAAATCCACGCACACGCCAAGTTTGATTTGATTTCATAAACAACTCTGCGATTGGTGGCATTTTGAGTTTACAAGATGCTACGCGGGCGTGCAAGATGGCCTTTTCTGGAAAAATGTAAATTTTTCAACCTGATTTATGATAATTAATGCTAATTTATATTAACATAATGTGTTTTGTTCGGGAAATTTAAAAGAACAAGTAAAAGCCGGTTTATTGGGCTTCCAGAAAATGTATAGCTTTCGCAACAGTTATGGTTATTTCAAGAGATATCGATAGAACAACGTGGTCGTTCAATTTTTGATGTTTTTCAGCCGTAAGGAAAGAGTTAAAGACTGATAAATAGGCTGCCATACATCACATGTTTATATATCAGATGGCAGACAGATGTATATTTACTATCTTATTCTGATACCATGGCCTTGCTCAATACCACACAAATGCACATGCACAACCATGGATAACCAGATTACTACACTGTTATTTTCAAGGAGTTAAAATAACACCCCTGTTACCCCATTTAGGTGGAGTTAAAAAATAACTCTACTATTGGGAGTTCAAATAACTCCCAATAGTGGAGTTATTTTTTATTTTAACTCCTTGCAAATAATACTTAAAAAATATACTCCCTTTTGGGCTATCGTTGTCTGAGAAGATTTGTTAAAAAATAGTCCCAGACGAGTCAAAATACTATAGTTTCTTACATTATATCAACTCGGACATACGGAAAGATATTCAGGTTATCTGTAGACTACTGTAACTGTAGTTGGATTTGAAGTGTCCTTCGGTTCGAAGACTTTGTCGGCGATCAGGGACAAGGACTATGCTTCAAGAACCCATTTGTTTTTGAAGAAACCTGTCTTCCTGTCAACAAGAATGTTTGGCCTAAGGTTTACGTTCATGCTGCTGTCGACTACAGCCGCCGCTTTTAAGTCTGAATGCCGTACTTTATATTGGCTTTTTTACTTTCTTTGTGAATCGTCGAGTACTGTCCAGTTATTAAACATATATTTTATGTCTAGTTGAGAAAAGTTTTGTTCTGTTCTTAACTTGTAATACTGCAGTCTGCATGCTCAACAAAATCTTCGAAATTTAATAGATTGTTTAAAATTTATACAAGTTATTAAAGTAGGTCAAAAATTTGAAACGAAAATAAGATTCGTAAGTGCTTTTAATAATTCATTATATACGATAAATATTACTATAAGTTGTTGAATGATCGGGTGGCGCAGCGGATTATTCGCGGAACTTTAGGTTAATTAAGTTAAGTTAGTTAAGCAAGCGGGGCGTACGAATCACACGTTGGTCTTCCGAAAGTGAAAATTAATCCCCAGGGACGCGAGTTAATTTTTAACTCCAAAAACGAGAGTTAATTTAACTCCACAAAACGGATTATTTTGAACCTATTTTTTGGACCCGAATTTTGGAGTTAAAATAACTCCCTGAAAATAACAGTATAGTTATTGTTAACCAGGAATTGGGGTTGATGTCTGTTAACCAGGATTCCCTGGTTAAATTAACCAGACTATGCTAGGTGGTATATTGACCCGGCACCTGGTTAAAATTCAACCCTATTCTGGTTGCATTTAACCAGAGTCTTTTTAGAGTGTGCATTCATGGAACAATGGTAACTTTTTAAGTCAGTGTTTTTGCCATATTAATATAGTTGAAGAACTGATAACTCAATCATCATTTAAATCATTTAATTCACATCATTAGATTCCTAGAAACCAAGGGATAGACATAAAAATTGCAACTATAGTTGAATAGTAAATAACTGATAGCAATTTTAGGATATTGGCGGCCATTTTGTGCACCATATTGGATTTCCTGGTGTTCTGATTGTTCAAAAGTGATTTCACTGTTTCCAGTGAGTTTCTTGACTCCTAAGACCTGGGTGTAGACACCAAAATTATCATTCTAGGGTGAATAGTAAGGAAGTTAAAGATATTTTAAGGTATTGGCGGCCATCTTGGATTTGATATTAGTATGATATTCTCTATATCTAGTACTACCAGAAACAGTTGAAAAACCTTTCTAGCAATTTGTTTGGGGTCAAACTGTATATTGACCCGACTAATATAAAGCAAACACAGTGACATACTGAATATAATTAAACAAGAAAAAGCCCATTTAATTTGTTAAATTCACATTAAATACTTTTTGCTTTTGTGTCTGTCATAGATGTCATATCGGAATCCGAAAATTTAAAATATTACATAACTAAGTATACAATTTTATGCACATGCAGATGTTTTCTATTTCTAGAAATATGTAAAGACCAGACACGGTGCTAAAGTGCGATACCCTGTGGCGTTCGTTAAAAATCTTCCTACATCAAGTAGATGCTTGCTATTGATTCCGAACGCAATATAACACACGGAATATAAAGTGTTGCCAAAGGCACCGTAATTTCAGTTCACTTAATTTCAAACGATAGAATTCTGTTCAATATATTAAACTATTGCATACTGTTATTGGAAACCAAGTCCTGCATGAACACAATGTTTATTGACAAAAGCATGTAGGCGCTGCTCCTTGCAACAGAATTGATGATTCATGGATGTGAATAACTCTGGTAAAGGTGTATAATTTTCTTTCTTCCATTAAGATGTCCCAGATTTCTGCACAATTTGATGGAAATCCTTAGTAAATTTAGCAGAATGTCCAGAATTGTTTCAACAGTGTATCGCATCAGTGCACTTATGAAGTGCCATTATATGTACTGTTTGGTTTTAGTCTTCCAGAAATTATCTTTAGAAGCATGAAACGTAGCTTAGATATATTCTCTATATGATGAACAGTTCCTTCTTTTGTATTGTTTGTCTTTACTCTCTGTACTGAGTTTACATAATTCATTTATAGTGCTCCATATGATACTGGTCACAACTTTTTTACAACTTTTGTTCAATTAAGGTTCTTGTTTTTCATATTACTTTTTTGTATCTCTTTTTTTCTTGTCTTAGGCCATTTCTAAAGAATAGAGAATAACAAAAAAAAGATATTAATACAATAAAGAAACATAGTAGATATAAAGGCATTGAACATTTTATAAAATAATAAGGGTTCGATAAGCTACAGTATTTCAAAAAAAAAACGGCAAAGGACAAACAAATAGCATTAAAGTATTTTCTAACATTCTCGATGTGTTTGTGTAGTGAACGAGCGTTTAAATAACAAACTTTCAATTTGGATTTATTTATCTCATAAAGTGGAGTAAAACCCTTCTTCAGATCTGTGTACACTAGACTTAGTTGCTGCTAGACTTAGTGGAAATTATGTTCTTACTGCACGAGCTGCTTTGTTTTTACCAACACAAAAATGGGCAGTTATTGGTTTAATTTGTGTACAATTGTCCATGTATGTTGGATGCCAATTGTACGTAAAGATGTCTGTTTTCTTGTCTAGTTTTTTTACCAACATTGTCACTATGATCAAACTCTACCCAAATTATAGCAGATGGTTGATGTAATTGAACTAATTTAATAACATTGCTAGCACCGTTTGTCAGACCATCGACATCGTCAGTTCTTACATTTAATGCAATTTCTGTTCTTACCCCTTCAGCAATCAAAAGGTTTCTTGCCAGCTGCATTGTGTATTTGGCTCAATATTTTGTCTCTTAGTTCAGCAATGTTAGCTCCAATAAGACTGTCTTGTGCCTTAATAATGGAATATTTATTGCCTGTACATCTTTTGGACAATTTTATTATTATACCCATCTGATCTTTTGGACTGTTTTATTATTATACTCATGAACATTATCATTTTTAATAAATAATCGTGAAGCATCTTTTGTACAATTTAATTCATCAAAAGATCTTTCTTTGAGTTTGAAGATATAATTTGAAAAGAAATGCCATACAGTATATACTGTATGGGCAAAATAAGAGACACCATGATAGTGGTTGTCTACCAAACTTCTTTATCTAAATAATCCATATGTAAAGACAAGTATAAAACACCGCCATAGCTTAAGCTGATGCACCAAGATGGCTATGTATTCGCATGGTATTTTCTCGTTTTACCATCAACCGATCAACGTATTAAAATAGCTTAATTTATATTATCCATGTATACAAAGTTGTCTTACCTTGTCTCCGTCGATGAATCTTCACTAAAATCGCTTTTAAACAACTCTTGGTTGAACTGCAGTCTGCAAACAGGGAATCTTGTCTCCGTCGATGAATCTTCACTAAAATCGCTTTTAAACAACTCTTGGTTGAATTGCAAACAGGGAAATATTGTCTCCGTCGATAAATCTTCACTAAAATCGCTTTTAAACTCTTGATTTTACTGTAAACAGGGATCTTGTCTTCGTCAATGAATCTTCAAGTTTTCGATAAGCGTCACGTGTGAAATCCTAATATTCATACCCTCAAAGCGACATTTTTACCTTTGCGCTTGCTCTGTAGACGCGGTATAGACTTATGATAGACTTATGATGTATGCCAACGACTGTTAATTCTGAAAGCCTGCAAATACTAACACCTGATTTTCCTTCTGACCCTCGTGCCCTCGGCCCATGGTCCGTCGACACAAACATAGTCAAGTACATTAGTACACCGAGGTCGTGACATAGCGGAGATCTGGTTCCCAGGTCTCCGCAAAAATAAACATACAGGAGCAATAAATATGGCAGAAAAAGAATTATTTTTCACTAGGGGTTAGGAAGGACGTCGCGCATGGTATGAGAACTTTGTTATACTTGCCTGCTGTTGGTGAGTAAAGTGTTCGTGTAAATGTTCAGTTGCATGCAGATAATATTCAATATAACTAATTAGTTAACATATCCTTAAGAAATGAAATAATACTCCAATAGCTTTAGTTTTTCTTCACAAAAATATCCTATCAAAAAACTATTTATCGACAAACTGTCTGTCTGTCGGCAAAATATGTCTGAAAAATATTCGGAAACCGTTAGGAGTTGATCGAAGATGGATTTGACTCGCAATTACAAGCAAGTAAATTGTAACTTAACAATTATTTCACAAAAAAAGTTATATGTTCGTACCTTTGATAAGAATTTCGATTGTAGATACATGCCTGATAACAATAACACTGTATGCCAAGTTATCTTCCATCTTGGATAACTGCATGAAATTGTAGAATAATTTTATTTCATCATCGCTGTCCTTACTTGCCCAAGTCAGTAATTCCACTTGGAATCTCGTGTAAAACGCAATAGGGATGGTTTCATCTTTGAAATCAAGATATAGTGACAGCTTCAAATATGACGACAACACTTCATTAATCTCGCCTTTTCCCATTGTTTTAGTCACCATAGATGGAACGAGATAGGTATCATCTTTGAGTTTGCAGATCAAACCCGCGTCAACCATCATCAATTTCAAGCTGTCTTTTTGTTTAAGGTTGTCCAGTGGATTAGGGAGATTGCCAAACTGCAGTTCGCCATTCTCTGACAGCGCTTTCCAAGCGGATGACTCATTTAAACCGCAGTTACTACTTTTGGGTACGGTAAGTACTTTGGTGAATAGTGTTACCAGCCAATTTGCATCAAGCACTACAAGGTCCCTTAATTGCGGATTCTCGCTAAAATGAACGACAATACTTTCCTTGTGCAAAAAATGCATTGCTTCCACGAATTTTTCGTTAACCTTTGAATGTTCTTTATCAAGTCTCTTTGCTTCAACAAGTTTGATATATGGACGATCTTCCAGGTCTTTCTCTTTCCTTCGGGTATCGAGAACACGCTCCAACATAAGCCAACGTACAGGAGTTGTTTCTTGCTCTTTCAACATATTTTGCGCTGTCTTGAAAATCTTCTCTCGCAAGCGAATTAGTTCTTTCTCTTCAGCATCACTCCTTCCCCGCGTGTTTCGAATAACATACCTGGCCTCGTATTTGCAACCGATCTGTTTAAATCTCTTATCCAGAATTCCAACGATTTCATCTACCTTCTGGTCCACTTTCTCAGGACCAACCACTTGATCAGGTTTAGTAAATACAAGGATAACTTTGGCCAACTGTGAACATTGAGTAGAATTCTGTTTACCCTCCACATTGCATGGACTCAAATTCCGAAGAGCTGCCATCCATCGGATTACATAATCCAAATTGGTTTCTTTTAAAGGATTCTCTATTTCTTGTCCAGCGTTCGTTCCCTTGGCAACAAACTTTGGATGCGCTTCGTCGTAGAGAGACTTTGAAAGGTCAACGACCACGATGTATAAAGCTTTTAATCTCAGCATTATAGAATGGACATCATAAAACACTGATTGGCCAGCAACGTCCCCTAGCAGAAATCTAATTGTGTCCATAGTATCATCACGATAATCTTCAACATCTCTCATTGCATTTTTAACCTTTCGTCGAAAGTCATCCGTCTTGCAAAATTCAACAGGATTTTTCATACTTTTCAAATTGGTACTCATTCCTTCCTTATCGCCAGTTTCATCTGGACCTTTATCTGAGCGTTCTCTTTCATCAGTTACATGTCTAACTTTATATTCACCTTTCTTATATTCAGCAGTTTCTCTGGGTAATTGTTTCTCAAGGACACGTGCAGAATTCTCTTCGGATGCGACCACACCTTTATTTGAGCGTTGACTTTCACCAACTTCCCCACGTTTCTTACTTTCAGCTATCTCTTTGAGTACCTCAAGGACACTTTCCGTATTATCTTTGGACGCGACCAACAAACTTTCATCAATTACACTTCCAACGTTATCTCCACGTTTCTTACTTTTATTTACTATTTCTCTAGCCACTTGCTTTTCAAGAACACTTTCCGCATATTCTTCCGATGCCATAAATTGATTATCTTTCGCTAGTTTCCAAGGTTGCGATTTATTCTCTTTTTTCACTTCAATCACATCAAACTCGATGCCAATAGTGCTTGGCTCATTTACGTTTGCGTCTTCGCCTAAAAGATTTTTCTTCAAAGACGTTTTTCCAACACCATCTTGACCGATTAAAAACAACGATATACGATTATTTTTCTTTTCACCGAGGCGTAACGTTACGGATACTGCATCCAGCACTAAAACACAAAATAAGTAGAATTAGACAACCCCAAAATAGCGACGAAATTGATAAAAATATTTAGATTGTCAACAATTACTATCTATAAAGAATATCAAATTTCCATAAGCTTGTCACTTAGAACAAAATATTATTATTATTATTATTATTATTATTATTATTATTATTATTATTATTATTATTATCCCCTCGCCCGGCCTGAAGGCCGAAGGCCTGAGGGCGAGGGTGCTAATATCGACCGGCGTTTAGTCCCTCATCACGGATTCCAGGCGTAATGTAGAGTCACTTTCAGTTTCCTTGTATATATATATATATATATATATATATATATATATATATATATATATATATATATATATATATATATATATATATATATATATATTCAGGATCAACGTCGTCGATCATGCGCGGGATTGGAAAATTTGGCCCTGGTAACGAGATATAGACAGAAGCTGATTGGTAGATTTAAATTGCAACCGTCACATGATTGCGAATGCAAAAATTAAAACGGTATTGAAACGGTTTTTTGGTGCGTTAAATTTGGCGTAATTTAAATTTAAATTGACGCCAGCGCGACAAACCGCTTTCCAGAAAAAGCCGCCATTGACGGCGAAATTTATATTGCAATACTAGAAATACGTGTACGCAACAACCCCTCGCCCGCTTCCTGTTTGAGGCTTTAATATTGCCAAACTGAACAGATTTTCAAACTGCTTATTTTTTGGGTGCAATTTGTGGGTAGTGTACTGAACAGAACCCAAGTGGGAAAGTCTGCCAACACTAAATTGTCTCGCAGGCAGGGTTAGAAACTAATTGTGTAACTATTGATTATTGAAATTAATAATTAATTTTAATAATTATTAATTTAAATAATAATTTTATTAATTATATATTACATAATTAAAGTTAATTATGTCAGTTATAGTTTTAATAATAAATTTCAACATGCATGTTTACAGTAACAGTGACATACACATCATTTTACTCAAAGTACAATTGTATTCACAAGACTGCATAACCTTGTACATACATGTACCCTACTGTAATAATGTAATCTGCATGTTCCTTATTGTCTGATTGTTAGTATAAGCAGATACTGTACCAAAAGATTCAATACCTAAATTTATCCTAGACCAAATTGATAAGCCTGATAAACCTTTTATTCTTTTAAAGACTTCTGTTTCTTAACTTTTATTAATATTATATAATTATGCAAATTCATGTACCAGTATTTCAATGGTATTCAAGTACCGGTAACACAATTTCAAAATTTGAAATGACAAAAGCCCATAATATACAACAAAGAACGATATTGCTTAATCTATTTATTTCACCAATATATATAGTAATTCAGGATGAAATTCTTTTCAGCTGCTTCTTGTCAGTGAGGTGATACCACTTGTTTAATCCCTAACATGTTCCCCTGACACAGTGAGTGTTAACCTACCCAATTATACATTATACAGTATTTATCCTTCAAAAGCTGTGTAAAAATATACATTGAAAGCCTAGGACTGGCACTGTCCAGGCCTACTATCCAGGACAAAGGTGAATTTAAACAGACACACTAAGCCATTGGCCAGAAGGGCATGCCATAATATCAGATGAGCGTAAATGCTGATTGTTATAGCCAGTATGGTATATATGTTTACAGTTTACACTATTAAAGTCAATAAAATGAAAGCCAGGCCCAGGTCGTGGCTGGCCAGGTTGGCCTATAGACTTGCAATATATGTAAACACAGCTAAAGTCTGTAATTTTTTATATCCTTACTACCAGACACCAGTATACTCTATATCAGCTAATTTTTGAGTATTGCAATGAGTGTTGTCTGACTATATATTGATATTAGCTCGATAAACCTTTTATTCTGTTAGAAGACTTCTGTTGCTTTTATTAATATATAATCTTATTATATTATATAATTATGCATACATGTACCGGTATTTCAATGGTATTCAAGCCGTGGTAACACATTTCAAAAAGATGAAATGACAAAAGTCCATAATATGCAACAAAGAACATTGCTTAATCTAATTATTTCACCAATATATCATTAATTCAAGATGAAATTCCCTTCAGCTGCTTGTTGTCAGTGAGATGATACCAGTTGTTTAATCCCTAATGTGTTCCCCTGACACAGTGAGTGTTAACTTACCCAATTATACAGTATCTATATATAGTATATATCCTACAAAAGCTGTGTAAATATATATATTGCAAGCCTAGGACTGGCATTGTCTAGGCCTAATACAGGACAAAGGTGTTTACACAAACACACTAAGCCATTGGCCAGACCAGCATGTCATCAGATGAGTGCATAAACACAGTTGATTGTTATAACCAGTGTGGTGCATGTTTGGCTTACATTTTACTGACTTTAATAGTCTAGGCCCAAGGTGGCGTCCAGGCAGTTTGGTCCTGGTTAGTCCTATAGACTTGCAGTATAAACACAACTATAATCTGTACTTTTTTACATCCTTACCACCAGTACTATATAGGCTAATTATCAAGTATTGCAATTATTCCATTGTGGATGAATAATTTAAATAAAAGTATAAAATCTGCCATTCAAAATTTGTATTAACATTTGTTATTCTGCAATATTATAATAAAGCACATAATTTATTGGTATATCGTGTGAAAGGACAATTCAATTTCGAGCGAAAGCCCTTCCAAGAGTGATTTCGTGATGTCTGATTGGCGCTTTCTCGATATATGAACAAATCGAAATTCAAATCCCTAACCCTAAAACTGACTTTGGCCGGGTTGATGTTATAATGTTAAATTTCGGTTGCCATGACGCCATGCCAAAAGTGAAATGTTCCGACCACAATATCTTTTGAAGTACTAACTCTAAGAACTCATTCTATGACATACCTACAAAAATATTTTTGTAACTGATAGCTAACAGCTTGAAAAAAGCGACGACGCTTGGATTGGATTTGACAAAATCCGAGTAAATATTTTAGATATTCAGACGACCATATCTTTTGAACTATTAACTCTAGAAAATCATGCTACACATCAAATAAAAGCCTGAATAACATACTCAGACATGTTTGCAAAACGATCTTTGTAACTGATTAACAGGTTTAAAAAACCGAAAACGGGTTTACCTTTAGTTTTGACGCCACGTATAAAACTTGATTTACGAACTTGACATCTTCCGACGACGATATATTGCATTTTCACTGCCTTTTCACGATCTTTTTGAACACAAATCTTCATTCACCGTATAACCCGACAAAACACGTACTTTTCTTTTACGGTTCAATAGTAAATATTCTGATTCAAATGCAGATATTTACAATATCTAGTTACCAGGGCCACATTTTCCGATGCCGCGCATGATCGACGACGTTGATCCTGACGATATATAAATAAACTGAAAGTCACTCTACATTACGCCTGGAATCCCGTGATGAGGGACTAAACGCCGGTCGATATTATCACCCTCGCCCTCAGGCCTTCGGCCTTCGGTGAGGGGATAAAAACCTACTGCATCCGATGATTTTGTGAGGAAATGGCAATGTTTGTTTGTAACAAACATTACTATAGATATTATCTGCTGATTTCAAGCCGAAACTGTAGTGTTGAAGGACAAGATAATCAAAGACAGACACAAGTAAAAGGTAAAAGGACTATTATAATTATGTACATTGTGATTGTCACCGACTCACCGGTCTGTGTTGAGCAATTAATTTGCCTTTTCTGCATAGTTTTTTTTGGTTAGGGTTAGCAATTTGGTTAGGATTAGGGTTAGGTTTAGGATTTTGATATTTACCCGCATGTCGTTGAATTCTAAGAGACTATAGCGTCGTACGGCTACCGTACGAATAGCCATTACCTTCGGCTTCAGTTCAGTTCAGTGCTTCACTTTATCGTTTAACTTTTTGACTTGACTCGCTAATTTTAATGTTATTTAAATATTGTACACTGTATTGTGTATTTGCTCCAAGCTCCGAAATCTAATAGACACATTTTGAAATACTTAACAGAGGTGTAATGTTTTGAATTTTCAAAACATATAATATGTATAATATTTTGACAGTTGGAATTAAATCCATGCAACAATGGCCAGTCCTAGCCTGCTTAAAATATATACCATTTGTTCTTTATAATACTGCTGAATAGTAAGTGTAGTACAAATTTTGGAATTGCATGTACAGTATGTTTATTATTTTTGTGTACCTCAAGTTATAAATACTATATGTTTGATAATTAGCCTATATATACAGTAGTTTAGGGTGTTTATATGACCTGGGCCTGGCCTACAATTTTGTAGCAATAAACAAGCATTACTATGTATACTTGTCAGTGTTAATACTTAATATATACACTGCTGTAGTGAATAAGGGAGAGCTCGGGGGGGAACAGACAATACAGTACATGGATGATTGTCAAGCAAGCTCATATCCTCAGAAAAATTATTGTGTGTCCGGACAGCGATAACTTTCTGATTTCCAGTGAGATGCTCTGACCATTGAGCTACCAAGACTCAGATGATGAGTGAACGTTACATTGATGTACTGATTCTATTGATATAACAGCAGTGTATATATTAACACCCAATCATTAGTCATTACTGAAATATATAGTAACTGCTGTGCATAGGCAGTACATATATCATTAGAACCAGTGCATCATTGTAACGTAACGTCTCTCCATCTGAATCTCGATGGCTCAATGGTTAGAGGCCGTCACTGGCAATAAGAAGGTTATCATTTTTTCAACCAGGAATATTATGTTTCTGACGATATGATCTTGACGTCCATGTTTTGTATACTGGCATGTATTTCATATATAATCTGTGTTTACAGTACTCCATCTATAGTACTATAGTACACAATGCCATATATATGCTTTGTTACATGGCAAATATGGTATCTGCAATCTGCATGTCAATGCATTATTATTATTAGTATTAATAATAATAATAATAATAATAATAATAATAATAATAATAATAATAATACAATAATAATACAATAATATTTATACAGGATAGCCGGGT
Organism: Chrysogorgia sp. JL179-B06; assembly: GCA_035772405.1. Lineage (NCBI taxonomy): Eukaryota > Metazoa > Cnidaria > Anthozoa > Scleralcyonacea > Chrysogorgiidae > Chrysogorgia > Chrysogorgia sp. JL179-B06. Next base: position 873,999 of record JAYKKM010000134.1, read on the forward strand.
CTTGTTTTCTAACAAATTAAAGTTAAATTAAAGTTAAATTAAAGTTGTTACAAATTTCAACACATATTCATCAATGTACAGTTCAATGTTACAAAAACTAATTTTAACTCAAAAGTTGTATATCCTTCACATATATTTGGCAATAGATAATGGTGCTATAACATGTATGAACAGATTAATTGAAACATGGAAAATAGCTCTTTAGTGGTAGATATGATGTTAAAATGCCATGGAATTTGCTAACTAGCATTACACAATGTAACTTAATTGCTTCTAAAACAAGAGGTACAAAACTTGGGATTTCTATTATCCAATCAGTTTCAAGTCCCGACTTAGGAAAGATCAGTTTCCCTGACATGCCTAGAGACCTCTGATTATGACCATCAATATTTAGTTATCCATATTCCTGCCAGCTCCACATCACAGTAGTCGAATTTGGGTAGAATTATCAACTTACTGTTACTAAATACTGCTTTGATTATTTCGTGAGTCATCAATATTGTGATAAAAGTAATTTCTTTCTTAGTGATTGATGGTAGAAACAGCAGTAGACCCCCACTATTCTGTTGCTGCACTCAAAAATTAAAAAGTTTGGACTGCATGTATTTATTTTGATGTCCTCAGACAATACAAAGCTGAGAGATATTGTCCACTGAAAATTTATTTAGTTTGGCAAATGAAGCGGCTATTATCTAATTCAAGTAATTTAGAACCAAAAGAAGTACTGTACTGTTAGTTTCAAACAGCAATTGGGCGAGGGGTTGTTGCGTATACGTATTTCTAGTTATTATTATTATTATGCTGGCGTTGACGGTGGATGTGCGTAAGCGCGCTCCGCTGTGAAGCGTTGGATTTTGTTAATAGTTAACAATTATTCACCGAAGTGGAAGTGAATAGTGGTGGATATTTACCGAGACGCGAAGCGTCGATGTAAATATCCAACCACTATTCACTGACACTGAGGTGAATAATTGTTTTAGCATATACCAAAACAAATTGATAAACAATAAGTAAATTTCGGTTAGTTTCATTATAATTTAGCTAGGAATTGGTGCGAAACGCAAGGCAAAAAATGCCCTTTTCATATGGCTTTCCATATTTGGAGTTTGCCTTTCCATATTTGGAGTTGTTTATCAGTTTTGACAAGCTGACAGCAGCCGGTCGTTTTGAAAACCTTTCGAAGTTGGATCAAAGTAAGGCAAAAGACCACTGGATTTTAACTCAAAGGAAATATTTTAATACTGTACATAGGAAAACCTGAGGACAAACGATAACTAATGAATTCTGGGTGAGTAAACGACAGTAATTGTTCTTTTCAAAGCATTTTTATTTGGGTCAGTGCAATGACAATGTTTCATGTGTTAATAGTCGTTGAATTTCCTTTAATTAATAAAGATTTCTGTGGGTGTTTACTGTTATAAAATCATTAGTATGTTTTCCAGGTCATTTGTTTAGTATTTACTCGCCAGTTTCTTGGGCAGTGTATCGCGGTAATCTTTATGGCCGAAACCGTACTAATTCTTTACGTTTTGCTTGGTTTTTGTTGTAACCGAAATGATTTTTAATGTTTGTAAATGTTATTAAATTATATATGAAAGGCAATTCACCACGTTTACCCTCAAAACCACGTGTACTTGTCACGTGGTCAAAAGTGTAAACAAACACGAAAGTTCGTACTATGCACGCGAGCACGCAATAAATAAAGTTATTGAGCAGCCAGCCGGCGTTGTTCGCTGATCGCTAAATATATTGAACTGAAAGGTTTTACTTTCGATTAAATCATATGAATAACGATGTCGCATGTAAATTCAACCGACAAGTTCAAATCAATGAGCATCAGAGAACTGCAGCAATATTTATCGGATCGTGGTGTTACCGTGAGCGGCCATCTAAAGCCTGCGTTGATCGAAATTGCTTCTTCAGTTGAAAGAATGGGGTTTCCCCTTGATCCGAATTTTGAAAAGGACGACCAAAAAAAAAGTCTAGAGAAGCGGTTGTTTATTCATGAGATGCAAATCAGTAATGGTTGCAATGAAAACCGAAAATAACTTCATACAGTCGCCGCCATTCGGGTTGTACGATATTTTTAATCATTTGATTTATCATTCTACCGATACGATGATTACAGATTATTCTCGGCTGGGTATGTGGAATCATTGGAAACGCTGTTTTAAAAGACAGTGGTGTTCATGCGTCGGGAAAGTGAAACCAAGCATGAAATCTAAGACAGACGACGGCAAGAAGTTCGATCTATGAGTTGTGGTTTATTTTAGAAGGTCGGGGAGCAAATAGAGGCAGTGTATTGGAAGCATTCTGTAAATGCAAAGGTGGGAGAGACGATGGATGTAAACATATCGCTGCCGCGATGTATTCACTGGAGGATTTTCTCAACAGTCGAGGGGAGGAAAGTGAGACAAGTGGCCCTTGTCAGGGTGAAGTGAAAGACCTACACATCACGAAAGGTAAAGCTGCGCCGTTGTTAAAGGAGAAGAAACGACCTTACAAGTGGTATCAGAATAAAGATTTTGATTTACGGCAAGAAAAGCACAAGCAAGTAACCACAAAGGAAGAGATAGCATTGTTTTAAACAATGAACAATGAGAAAACAAACTGAAATATATATATATATATATATATATATATATATATATATATATATATATATATATATATATATATATATATATATATATATATATATATATATATATATATATATATATATATATATATATATATATATATATATATATATGCTCATCAGCACTACACTGATGAGGCCCAAAAGGCCGAAACGGTACCGTCTGTAGTTATATATATATATATATACGTGTAGGTTTTGGTCTACGAAATGCAAAGAGTTCTCAACAACATATAGTTAGAGCAAATAATAGATTTGCCCCCACTTTCCCCCCACATACGCCCCCACTTTCCGGCAGAAAGCCTATAAATAAGCGGTCATCCCTTTCGATATTGTCACTGCCTGAAGATTCTTTTACAGATGAAAACAAGTTGTAGCAGACCAGTTTTGAGGTAAGCGAAAATATATATATATATATATATATATATATATATATATATATATATATATATATATATATTATATATATATAATATATATATATATATATATATATATATATATATATATATATATATATATATATATATATATATATATATATATATATAATCAATCTTAGAGAGGATTTAATATAATCATATACATATATATGGAAAAAGTGACTGCCCCAACCGCGAATCGTACCCTGGTCTCAGAATCAACGTTTCGGCGCTTTAACCTTTGAACGCTCTAACCTTCTAACATATTAAATTCGTCGCTTTCGCTCAACCCAATAGGAAGACTAGTGCGCTCGAGAGGCCTTGCTCTACGTTATGGTTAGAAGTGATGTCTGACATCACATCTAACCATAACGTAGCGCAAGGCCTCTCAAGCGCACTTACATACAGAGGGCTTTAAGAATAATAATTAAAATAATAATTATAGTCATATACATGTACATATACCTATACAGCAGCTGGCCTATAGTGGGCCACAACTTATCATGTATGTCAATGTAAAACACAACTTATATAAGATTATGTTGACATTTGTAGTATCCTTTATTTTATGTACAAACAAAATACAGAGACATGATAATGAATATGAATATAACTTCCAGTTGATAGTTCTCATGAACACATGTTCCTCTATGTTCCCACAGTACTATATGTTCAGCGGTCATTGTCAGTCACTACATTTCTCCCCTTCATGGATGAGAAACATATCATGCAGTAGACGTATAACCGTAATAGTTTGGCTGTCGTTTTATAGAACGATGAGGTCGTTGAGCAACAATTGTATCTGGAGGTATAGCTGGAGCGGTTGTGGTAGTTGTGATTGTTGTTGGCACTTTCTTAACAGCCGTGGAGTGGCGCATGAGGCGGTGATTTGCATCTTCGATTAGGACGGATTCGCCCCTGACGGCTGTGACACGAAACGTATTAGGACGCCACGGTAGTGTTATTTGCCTTTCTTTTCTGAGCGGATGAGGACATGATCGCCGATCTTAATTGAGCTGGGCTGTACTTTCTTCTTAATGTCGTGGTAGCACTTTCCCTTTTGCTTGTTTTTGGTGTCGTGCTGTCGGTACGACGTACGGTTGATCTTTATGGGCGCTGACGGCTGTAGTGATGGAAGCTTGTCGTTGACGTTTCGTCCGAACATCATGGCTGCTGGTGGCTGTCCAGTGACCGTATGGGGTGTGGTGCGATAGGCCATCAGCCAGTCGTCAATAGCCTTACGCCAATCATGCGACTCTGCAATTGCAGCTTTGACCACTTTGTTGATACTGCGATTTAGCCGTTCTACTTCGCTATTCGCACGTGGATAACGGGGAGTTATTTTTCTGTGCTTGATGCCAAATTCTCTCATAAGGTTAGAGAACTTGGATGATCGGAAAGTTTTGGCATTGTCCTGTGGCACTCCGTAGCGTGCAAAAATTCGACGAAGGCGCGGTTCTAGGGCAGCAGTCGTGATGTGCTTCATGATTTCTACTTCGGGATATCGACTATAATAGTCGACTAGTACCAACAGGTTTTCTCCGGTGGGAAATGGGCCTACGAAATCCATCCCTATTAATAACCAGGCTGCTTTTGGGAGGGTGGTTGGTTTCAGTGGGGTGAAACTAGGTTTTGGCGACTCGGTTGTTACAAGACATGGTTGGCACCGTTTTACGAATGTGGCCGCGTCCGTAATCGGGCTTTCGTCTTGGCTATGCCTTGGTGCCCCTGATGAGCAAGCTCGAGGACTCTTCGTTGTAGGGACTGAGGGATGACTATGCGGTCATTTCTGAGGAGGACACCGTCCGAGGAGGAAAATTCGTTTTGATGGTGAAAGAACAGACCGAGGTTTTTATTCCAAGTGCCTAACAGGAGAGACTTGAGAACTTCTTGAAGGGTCGCGTCCGTTGCTGTGGCTTCTTTTACTTGTTCAACGGTGCAGGCTCGTGGAAGTGACGACGTGGTAATGGCATTGATCATTCTGGTGTCCGCATGTTCGCTAGGATTGACGTGGGCTCGGGGTGGAGTCGGCTGTCGTGAAAACACGTCGGCGGCATTCTTTGGACCCGGTTCGTAACGAAGGCGAAAATTGAGGTGTTGGATGCGCAGCGCTCAACGCTCGATTCGTGGAGGAGGTCGGGACCCAGGCTTGTAGAGACCAAGCAGTGGCTTGTGGTCGGTTACGATGGTGAAATCCGCGTCACCGCTAAGATAGTGCTCGAACTTCAAACAACCGAATTTGACGCCGAGTGCCTCTCTTTCGACCTGGCTGTAGCGTCGCTCAACATCGCTTAGCGACCGGCTAGCGTAGGCAACTGGTCGCAAAGTTCCATCTTCCTGGATTTGGCACAGAATGGCTCCCAATCCCACAGGTGCGGCGTCGACTCGATGGCTCAATGGTTAGAGGCCGTCACTGGCAATAAGAAGTTTATCATTTTTTCAACCAGGAATATTATGTTTCTGACGATATGATCTTGACGTCCATGTTTTGTATACTGGCATGTATTTCATATATAATCTGTGTTTACAGAACTCCATCTATAGTACTATAGTACACAATGCCATATATTTAATACATGCCAAATATGGTATCTGCAATCTGCATGTCAATGCATTATTATTAGTAGTATTAATAATAATAATAATAATAATAATAATAATAATAATAATAATAATACAATAATAATACAATAATATTTATACAGGATAGCCGGGTCTTGTTTTCTAACAAATTAAAGTTAAATTAAAGTTAAATTAAAGTTGTTACAAATTTCAACACATATTCATCAATGTACAGTTCAATGTTACAAAAACTAATTTTAACTCAAAAGTTGTATATCCTTCACATATATTTGGCAATAGATAATGGTGCTATAACATGTATGAACAGATTAATTGAAACATGGAAAATAGCTCTTTAGTGGTAGATATGATGTTAAAATGCCATGAAATTTGCTAACTAGCATTACACAATGTAACTTAATTGCTTCTAAAACAAGAGGTACAAAACTTGGGATTTCTATTATCCAATCAGTTTCAAGTCCCGACTTAGGAAACATCAGTTTCCCTGACATGCCTAGAGACCTCTGATTATGACCATCAATATTTAGTTATCCATATTCCTGCCAGCTCCACATCACAGTAGTCGAATTTGGGTAGAATTATCAACTTACTGTTACTAAATACTGCTTTGATTATTTCGTGAGTCATCAATATTGTGATAAAAGTAATTTCTTTCTTAGTGATTGATGGTAGAAACAGCAGTAGACCCCCACTATTCTGTTGCTGCACTCAAAAATTAAAAAGTTTGGACTGCATGTATTTATTTTGATGTCCTATGAAACAATTAAATTCAGACAATACAAAGCTGAGAGATATTGTCCACTGAAAATTTATTTAGTTTGGCAAATGAAGTGGCTATTATCTAATTCAAGTAATTTAGAACCAAAAGAAGTACTGTACTGTAAGTTTCAAACAGCAATTGGGCGAGGAGTTGTTGCGTATACGTATTTCTAGTTATTATTATTATTATGCTGGCGTTGACGGTGGATGTGCGTAAGCGCGCTCCGCTGTGAAGCGTTGGATTTTGTTAATAGTTAACAATTATTCACCGAAGTGGAAGTGAATAGTGGTGGATATTTACCGAGACGCGAAGCGTCGATGTAAATATCCAACCACTATTCACTGACACTGAGGTGAATAATTGTTTTAGCATATACCAAAACAAATTGATAAACAATAAGTAAATTTCGGTTAGTTTCATTATAATTTAGCTAGGAATTGGTGCGAAACGCAAGGCAAAAAATGCCCTTTTCATATGGCTTTCCATATTTGGAGTTTGCCTTTCCATATTTGGAGTTGTTTATCAGTTTTGACAAGCTGACAGCAGCCGGTCGTTTTGAAAACCTTTCGAAGTTGGATCAAAGTAAGGCAAAAGACCACTGGATTTTAACTCAAAGGAAATATTTTAATACTGTACATAGGAAAACCTGAGGACAAAGTTTTACGGTCTTTGTTGAAGAAGACAAGGCATGAGGCGCTCGAGATGCTGTTCTTGAGGGCATGGAACGATTTCTGCTGCTCTGGTCCCCAGATCCATTTGTTGCTAGAGCGTGTGAGAAGTCGTAGGGGTTCAGCTTCCGTGGCGAGGTTGGGTACGAATCGAGCGAGAAAGTTGATGAGACCGAGAACACTCTTCACTTCGGATACGTTGCTGTGGGGCTTAAAATAATTCACTGCGTCAACTTTCTGTGGAGAAGGTTGGATACCCTTGGCAGAGAGCTGCATGGCCATGAAAGTGACCTTACGACCCCAAAAATGCATTTTGCCTTGTTGAGGGTGATGTTGTATTCCTGCAATCGATGGAGACAGGCGGCAAGACGCTCGTTATGCTCTCGTACGGTGCGACCGTAGATGGTTATGTCATCGGATCCATCTTACGCCGGGCATACCTGATAGCACCATGCTCATCACTCGTTGGAGGATTTCTGAAGCGTTGGTGAAACCCATTACCAGAGTGGTACATCTGCGGAGACCTCTCGGTGTTGAAAGGTAGTATACTTTCTGGAATTTGGATGCAATGCAATTTGGTGGAAGCTCTTAAACATGTCCAGCTTTGACCAGATGGTAGAACCGTCCATTTCGTCTGTGGCTTCTTCGAATGTTGGTATGGGCTGGATCTCTCGCTCAACGTGTGCGTTGACGTCGCACCAGTCCTGGGTAATCCGAACTTCCCCAGGGGTAGACTTTGGGATGACTACGATACGTGATACCCAAGGTGTTGGGCCTTCTACTGACTCAATGATACCAAGTGACACTTGGATATCGAGCTCTTTGTTCTGCGCCTCTCGCAGGTGAACTGCAACACGCGAAGGTGGGTGCACCACAGGGGTGGTGTGTTTCTTCATGTGTATCTCGACTTCGACTCCTTTGACTCTGCCCAGTCCCTCGAAGACCTTTCGATACTTAGAAAGGATGGTGCTCTGCCGTAGCGACGTGGGCAGTGATATTGGCTCTGTGATGGAACGTTGCTTTTCAGTTGTGGGAGAGGGGTCAAGACGAGGAGTCGAGGTGACTTTCGATTCTGCTGCATCTGGGTGGATTTCGGTTGCGGTATTCTCCAGCTCAGACGCGAGGCTATGCAGACTGTGGGTGGGGCGATATGGTGGCCCCACGTGAAGGATGCCTATGTCCATGGACGTGTCTTGCCCCAGGATGGTGGTACCCTTATTGTTGACGATGACGAATTCTACCGAGGATCTTTGGCCGAATGCGTCCACAGCAATGTGACACCCCCCAAAATTTCGAGAGGTTGGCTGCTGCCATATGGGTAGATACGTGTGGACGTAGGTTCCGGCTTGGAACCCTGTGATTTGACTTTCTGGTATACATGTAAAGGGAGCACGTTGACGCTAGCTCCAGAGTCAACGAGCACTGTTATGGGAAAACCATTGAGTAGGAGAGATATTCTAGCATTGTTATTGTTGTTATCGGGGTGGAGAGCCTGCAGGGTAAAAATTTCCTCTTCACTGCTATCTCGCGTAACATATTGTGCGGGTTCAGCAGAGGTAGTCTCCCCCCTGTATAACTCGTTTATCTCGCCCGTACGTGCCGGGGGCCCCTGGGTGCTTCGGCATGCCTTTGCGAAGTGATTGTTCTTCCCACAACGACTACATGTCTTACCTCGGGCCTTGTCACGGATGCGATGTCCTAATTCACCGCAACGATAGCATGTTGTAGGTGACTGCGGTCTCCGCGTTTGTTGCTGTTCTTGTTTCCGGGCGCGCTCGACCCAGTCTGGTTCCGTTCTACGTCTGTTGCTCGGCTTCCGGTTTTGACGAAGAGCAGAAAGTTCATCAAAGCTGTTTTCTGGGTTATTATTTTCGCTTGTCTCGTTCTTTTCCATGGCTTTGGCATGCATTTCAGCGGCTTCGAGTGAGCGGGCGGTTTTTAGTGTCTCTTGCAAGGAGATGTTCGGAGTTTCCAACAGTTTACGCCTGAGTTTAGTGGAAGAACAACAAGCGACAATTTGATCTCGGATTATGCTGTCAGTTTGGCTCTCATGGTGTGCCAAGAGTCAACTCTTTCGCCTTCGAGTTGTGTACATTGGCGAAACTGATATCTTTCAAAGACGACGTTGTTTTGGGCTGCGAAATATTCGGTACGTTTACGTACCAAAGTAGAAAAGTCTGTGCCCGTGTCCGTAATGTTATTTTCAGCTATATCTTGAACGTCGCTGCCGGCACAGTGAAGTAAGATTGCTCTTTGTCGTTGAACAGCGTTTATCCCTTTTGCAGCGAGATAGATTTTGAGTGATTTCACGTACCTTTCCCAGCGACGAGCCACGTTGTTTGGCTCGTCGTACACGTCGAATTTTGTTGGAGTAGCGAAATCCATTGCGAAAATATCTTGACTTTGATGTGACGACAACAGTTTGTTATGGTTCGAAAATATCTGCTGAGGACGTTAAATAGCTTGAAGAATGATTACGGAGGCGGGCTCTGTCGACTACGCCATTGTAGTATCCTTTATTTTATGTACAAACAAAATACAGAGACATGATAATGAATATGAATATAACTTCCAGTTGATAGTTCTCATGAACACATGTTCCTCTATGTTCCCACAGTACTATATGTTCAGCGGTCATTGTCAGTCACCAGCAGAATTGTTAGAGATTGAACAAGTGCTAGGTCATTGTCGACAAGCATACTAGGCAAGTAGTGATATCCCCCTCATATAGCGTGAATATTTAATGAGCTTTCAGATTTTGACGTCACCACGTCTTCCTGGAGGAGCCTTAACCCTAATTATTGATTCAGATTACGTCATTAAATCTTCAGGATCCCTAACCCTAGCTCGCGTACCAGTAGGACCTTTTAAATCCCAAACCAAGGACTGTCCGATTCCATTACGTCTTTTTGGCATGACGTCATTCCCAATTAGCCGCCAAATCCTTCCGATGATGGTTACGTCACTATCAAAAGGTCGCTCTTTAGATCTCTTAATAATATAAGAAATGTAATTATACACTTCTCCTCCCTACGGCAATGTGAATGTGGGACAGTAGGCAGCCCGAGAGCAGCGCATGCGGCATGGATATGATATAGGATGAACTAAAGAGAGTAACGAAGAAGCATCTTAAACCTTCAAAATAACTGGTGTCGATCAATTTAGATCTTCGACAGTTCTGCGAAGATATGAACCAACAGAGATTTATACGATTGCCTCGTTGAAAAACCGGTTAGATATTCGATAGATCTACGCAAATATGAACCCGCTTTACGAAGGTTATGGAGGCGAGTATATTTTAAAAATCACGGAGTCGAACGAATCATAACGGCTTTTACGAATGTACCGGACTTTACGGCTTTACAAAGTTCATTGCCCTTGATCGTTCCAACCAATAACATCTTTATTTGCTTTTATCTTCTTTATCAGTTGTACAGCTCTTGATTTCATCGTGGAAGGTATGCTTTCTATTATATCACTCTCGATTTCTCCAGGTGGTTCAGGCATTGTCTCTGTTGAAGGTTCGGGGTCTATTTCTTCTGCTGCGATAGGTTGGGTGTGGGCAATACTTACAGGAATAAGCCGATGCATTCGTTTGTCATAGTAATTGAGATAGCGTTGAAATGTCTGATTATACAACTTCACTTTATCGTCTTGTGTTATATCTTGACGTTGCATCTGTCCATTTCCGAATCCAGTTGGTTCACTTGAGCAGTCAGTGGAAGAACTAAGGGTTTCTTTGTAGCCATGTGTTCAGGGACCAGAACCAGCCTTTTGACATGCTCCATTATTTGGTTAGAAAGCTCGCCAGTTGTTCTAAGACAGGAGCGTGTAGAAAAGGTAAGAATCCGTCTCCTTTTTGTAAAATAACCCTCCTTCTTTTCGGTATTGGGTTTCTCTTATCAGCGACAGCCTCAATATGAGTAGCCATGGTGCAAGTTTTTATACATTTTTGGACTAATTTTAATCGTTTCAAGGCAAATGTTCAAAAGGCACTCGGTTATAGCTGCCAATAAATCTGTATCTGCAGCTTTTATGATCGCTCTTCGCATAGAAGGTTTACACCTTGTCAATACTTTTAAAACATCGTGGTTCCTCTTCACACGGCGGGACATCCTCAAATGAATACACGTTTGACTGTACTGTATTTTTATACGCGAGGTTGGTAGGCGTAATGAGTATCCGTCGGGAAGATTCCGGATCGAAGTAGAATATATAAGAATATATAAGAATATATAAGAATACAGGTTCTTTTGTTGTAATCTGGTAAGCCTGCTGGAAAAATTTGGTATTGTTCGGGTACAACTGTTTGGCTAAGTGGACCACCTGACTAGCATCGCGGACATTCTTAGTTAGAACCAAATAACTGGCGCTAAATGATATAGTTCGATGCTCTTTGCTTTGATGAAACATATTCTGTACGATGTAAATTAAGCTGAGGTTTCCATGGTACGACTTTTTCGTGAATAATTTAGCAATCACGGCAACTTTTTCTCCCATCATATCGTCAATGATAAAAAACTTTCGTGTCTCTGGATTGATACTATCCAACATGGAATCAGGTAAACCTTGGACAAATTGAACACCGGGAACTAGGGTCTCCATTTCGTAAACGTGTCCTGATACTCGGAATAAAAATAAACAATATTTTCCGGAAGAGGATCGATCATGACATTTGCGTTGGCTAGCAACTGTTTGACAAAAGTTGTCTTTCCAGTTTTCGTTCCGCCAGAAATTAAGAGCCCAAAGGGATGTGTTAACTGTATCGAGTACATGATGAAACTGAATATATTTAGCAATACGAACTTTCATTTATACCATTTAAGACGTTTCGAAACTTTAGTGTTTCGGATCAGTCTATGTAATTATTTTAATAGAGCTTCGTTGTCTAAAGGACAAGCTCTGGCACGAATCAAATGAGATTGCCTTTCTTCCGAGGATAGTTGATGTACGTTAGCCAAATGGTTTGCTAATCTCTGCAAACTTTTCTTTCCGCAGATGGGACAGTCTTTACGCGTCCGAGGCATGATGCCAACTGAATAGTTTAGTTCTCTACATAGAATTTATATGAATTAAGTTTACGACATGGCCCGGGGGGCTATTTGCATGGCCCTTTGGCCCTATCTCTAAGATACGCCCTTCAAAATTGGGCCTGGGGGGCTTTTTTGTGGCCCGTTTGACAAATACGTCTTGATGTTCCCGGTCTCCCCCTTATCCCTAAATCACTCCATATCCCCACCTGATCCCTCATTTTATGATTCATTTAATTTATAAACTGAAAATAAAAACCCATGAGTATAAGTGCGAGGGTGGCCGAGTGGATTAAGGCGCTAGCTTAAAGTCCTAGTATAGGTGGGTTAGAATCCCACACCCTGCATTATATTTTACCACAAGACAAAAGTGAATTACATAAAAATATATTATTCAGTTTCCTATTTACACATAAAGTTAAAACTAATTGTATTTACATCCACACACACAACCTAAACTAAAATCGTTTCCAAACTATATTTACAAACACGCAAAATTAAAATCCATAAGGCAAAGTATGGAACCTATCTACAATCACGCGTTTGTTATAAACTATGCGATAATCTTTAGTCTCGCTCCTTGTCAACACACTCTTTTCCTTTGTATCACGAACAATCTTAAATGGGATATCTACACTAATTCTCTCCGGACCTACACCTTTCACCATATTACTCATGACCTCAAAATTAACGTTTTGCACAGTTCTATAATTTAGAGTTATCCCTCTAACTTTGCACACAGTTTTACCCGTGTTCATTTTGTAACTATAGTTCTTTGGCCCACCAGAGGCGAAGGTCACAATGTGGTTCCCATCCAACTCATCGGTCAGTTCCCCAAGATAAGATCCTGTGAGTGGTTCCCAATCTCCTCCTCTTGAGACGTAGATTACCGAGTCTGTGTCGAAGTAGAGCACCCGACGATCTAACTGCTCCAGGACGCCATAAAGCTTCAGGAGAGCATGGGCGGTGGTGAAGGCTGCGATGACGACATTGGTTTTTCCGTTGGCCTCTACGAACTCATCGACGTTCTCGTAATGGACCTCTATGATCTCGTCGTTGATAAAATTGGCGTCGGTGACGTTCACATTATCACTGGAGAGCAAGTCAAAGTATTCGGCAGGATCCGAGATTATCTTAACCTTTGTCATGTTCGGACGCTTTGCGACTTTACCTAGAACACCAAAATAAAAGAGAACAAAAAAGAAAAAAAGGAAACATTAGCCACTAGATTGCTGTTTGATATTTACTCGAGAGCTAAAATGTTTGATATTTACTAAGACCTAAAATGTTGAACAAATACAGCATGTCTACGATACTCACCCCAAAAAGAATTCAGCATAAGCTTGGATATAGCGCCCTCAGACCAGGATTTTTCATGATTTGGTTCGGATCCAGTTCAATACCCTCTCTAACAGCGTAGTCCGCGATGTACTGGGCCTTCTTCTCATCGGTATCACAAGCTGCCGAAAAACCACTTGCCTCTTGCTTTATTTTGCTGACGATCGTTGATGCTGGCTCTCGCGACGCGATGGCATTTCTGGCATTTTGTAAAGTGCAAAGGCCTTTCTTCGTTACGGTGGAGGCTTTATGACGGGCGAAACACTCGTCGCTTTTGAAGAACCGATTGCATTCGTTGCAATACTTCCACTTCACCACGGGACAGTTCTGCGTATGGCACAGCTTGCAGATCCGGTCGATGATCTTATCGTAGCCTTTCTTGCATGTATGGCAGTACTACTTTCTGGCGAGGAAGGCGGGCATGCTGGTAATGACATCGTAGTGATTGTCATGGTGGTATAGGTAAAGACACTTTTCGAACTCAGGACCAGAATAAATTATTGCGTTCAAATGTTCTTTGGACACGGCATTGAGTTGGTAACCATGACCACATCACGCTTTCGGCCGAACCCTCCATAAGGCATTTCGACATGAACCAAATTCACGTTGACGGAATCGTCCAACGTAAACTGGTCGTTGGATTGCACGACTCTTCCTACGGCGGCCAGGAAACGTTCGGGGGTCAAACGGTCCCGAGGGAGAAACGGCACGGAAATAGGTTTATCCAGTTGATGGGAATTGAGGATTAAACGGACTTGGTCACAAGGAGCAATGCCATCAGTTAAACGATTAAATAAGTGCTTAAAAACACTGTTTAAAGTATACATAACATTCGAAAGCCCATGTATATTTAAATCGTTAAACTGAACAGCGTAATCAGTACCTGTGGTCTTATTTTCTGACGTTTACCTGCTTGATCGATTTGATGGTGAAATATTCCTCGGGCTTCGTGCGTTTAGAGGAAGACTCGTTGACGTCGTTACGCGTCCTTTTGCTACCTTCGCCCATTTGGCTTTCCAGCGGTTCGGGAATCTCAGGCTGCTCGTTCTCATCGTTAGGAACCAATAACTCGTCGTTGGCCCAGTCTTCATTAAACTGACGCCGTTCTTCGTCACTCCAGTTGGTCATAAGGTCTTCGTCAACATTAGTCGGCGTTTCGGTCTCACGACGAATATCCTCTGCCATAGCGTTGGTCCAAAACACGATCCGTTGCTGTAAAACAGCCCGATTCTGCTCCTCGGCGAGCACAAACGCTTGCTCTATGAGCTCCAGATTACGATATTGGAAAATATCGTAAAATACATAAAAAAGAGTCACTTTTTCCAAAGAGCCCCAACCGGGAATCGAACCCTGGTCTCCAAATCAACGTTTTGGCGCTATGACCTTTGACCTAATGAGACACGGTCAGAACAGTCAGTGATTTTTCCATATACATATTAAATTAAATTTCCATATACATATTTTCTATATACATATACACATTTCTTTATACATATACACATTGCCATTTACATATTAAACTAAATTAAATTAAATTAAATTAAATTAAATAAAATATACATATTAAATTCGTTTGACAATATTAAACCTCTCATATATCAATTAATTATTATTAAAGCCCTCTGTATACAAGAAGTTTTGTATCGCTTCGCTACTTTGGGAAGTGCGCTCGAGAGGCCTTTCTCCACATTATGGTTAGATGCGATGTCTGCCTGTTGGTGTTAAGTGAAAGCGACGAATTTAATATGTGATCTCATCATTCTTGATCATTATCTTAACATGACAGTCATAGTAATCTGTCTCGTATGTGATTCTGTCCTCTTTAAACCCTTCTCAAGTATGATTTAAACGTCTTAACCATCTTCAAGCCATGCATCAACCCTAGTTCAAACCGAAGTATTTTCTCAATCGCGTAATAAAACATGTTGTGCATGAGCTGCGTCGGCAGTGTAGAAATATAAATCAAATATCTAAATACGTTGGTGTACTGCCGAAATAGCGTATAAGTTGTCTAACGTTTCGAGTGAAGGCCCCTCGTCAAACAGTAAAACGTAAAGTGAATTAATAACTGTCGTGAGTGAAACGTTTATAATAAATAATCGCGTAAGACAAAAATAAGCCAATCAGATGCGAGAAACAATAACAAATAATAATGAGATGTAAAAATAGGAAAGTCGTTTGCTATTTTTATCGACAATCACAAAGGATGTTAATGAGTGGGAGGTTAAATAAATGAATACTCATTGGGATTAAGTGAGACAAAGATCAATAGAATGAAAATGGTGTCGCGTTTGAAAATGAGACGCTTTTCTTGTCTTTTACGGCAAATATTTCCACCAGAAATGAGTGACATGGCACAAACTTTCATGTCGGAATTCGAATGGTTGACACTATTAAAATGTCGGTCAACTGGTTTGTCCACATTGTTCCTGATCGAACGAAGATGTTCAGCATATCTGTTTTCAATCGCACTCGTTATATACCATCCCTTTGTATGGTCTGTTTGCTGATTATCGGTAAAAATAGCAAATGACTTTCCTATATTTACATCTTATTATTATTTGTTATTGTTTCTGGCACCTGATAAAATTGACGTTTGTCTTACGCGATTATTTATTCTTAAAAGTTTCAGTCACTGCAGTTTTCTGACAAGAAAATAAAATTAATTATTACGTAATGTTAAAAATTGAACATGGAAGTTTTGTGTAGTCTTGAAAGAAACTCTCTTTAATGGTGACTGATGTTTAGAGAATCAGCATACTAGCTAGTCTACCTTGGTGTTTTTGGCAATGTTATATGCATCATGTGAAATTATCAGTTACCATAACCATTTTTCTCTCTCACGACTACATGTACATGTATGCAAACACAGATGATCAACTTGTATTAATATCTTTTAATACTCTTGACTCTGAAGATGACCACCGCTGAGGCCACCAAAATATTAAAGAGTTACACTCGGAATACGTAGGTTAGGACACGGTTAATCGTTAGGATTTATACGGTTTGTGATAGCGACGTCCTGAATATGCAACGGTTTTTTTGGTGCGTGAAATTTGGCGTTTAAATTTAAATTCACGCCAGCGCGACAAACTGCTTTCCGGAAGATGCCGCCATTCGCCGACGGCGTAAGTTATATGCCATCAAAACAAGCCATATTCCGCACAAAATCAGCGGATGCAGTAATGGTTTTGAACAACCATGACTATAGACTTTATCAGCTGTTTTTATGCCGAAACTGTAGTGTTGACGGTCGAGATAGCAAAAGACAGGCAAATAAATTAATATTCTCAAACAAAGGTTAATAATAGTACACAGTCACCTGTCTGTGTTGAGCAATTAATTTTCCTTTTCTGCATAGTTTTGTTGGTTAGCGTTAGTAATTTGTTTAGGTTTAAGGTTAGGTTTAGGATTTTGGTGATATTAACCCGCTATTCGTTGAATTCTAAGAGACTATAGTGTCGTACGGTTACCGTGCGAATAGCCATTACCTTCAGTCCTTCACTTTATCTTTTAACTGTTTGAGAAGGGTTGAATTGCTCCGAGCTCCGAAACATTTAGACACATATTGAAATACTTAAAATCACTTATGCTATATATGTCATTAGAAACCCATTGATAATTCACAATTGTGGTGTAAGTTTGAAGTTTGTAGCTATGATGGAAAAATTTGAAAGTGTGCAAAGTGCGGTGTATACATGAAAAATGTGAAAGTGTGTAATGTAATGAATATATATATATATATATATATATATATATATATATATATATATATAAATATATATATATATATATATATATATATATATATATATATATATATATACATATATACGTGTAGGTTTTGGTCTACGAAATGCAAAGAGTGCTCAACAACATATAGTTAGAGCAAATAGATTTTCGCTTACCTCAAGACTGGTCTGATACAACTTGTTTCATCTGTAAAAGAATCTTCAGGCAGTGACAATATCGAAAGGGATGACCGCTTATTTATAGGCTTTCTGCCGGAAAGTGGGGGCGTATGTGGGGGACAAAGCATGAGGTCATGGCTTTGTTTGCGTTGATTACGCGAAATTTATTACGATGACGACACTGTGAAATTATTTCCGCTCTTTTGTTGAGTAAACTATTCTTATTTTTTTCTTTTAAAATACAAAATTTTTCTTCTAAACATAAATTGCATCGTTTTGATCCTCCTGTGTACGAAATAGAATGTTTTAGAATTTGCCAATTAATACTGAAATCTTTATTGTTTTCTTTCAATGTCCAAATATATTTCGAAAGTTCGGTGTCATTTTCATGCTTTTTATGTTGAAAAGATTTAGTGTGGTTGGCCAATCGCTCTTTGAATGTGGTTGCAGTCATACCAATGTAGTGTTTTATTTCGTTTGTGATGTTTACTGTCACTGTTGCTTTGTATACTATGTCTCTAGTCATGCATTGTTCTTGAAGCGGGCAAATGGTGTTCTCTCTACAACTGCAATTAGTAGCGTCCCTATCCTGCGGTTTGATGTTCCTAGCTATGCGTGCATTGTGCTTAGTGATTATTGACTTAACATTGTTCATGCAGCTGTAACTTACTTTAACTGTATTTCTGTTAAAAATCTTATGGAGCTTGTGGTGCGGAGGGAAATGTTTGTCAATTAGGCTAAGGAAATTACGTCCTATGTTAGTGCTGACACTCTTGCTAAATGGTGGGTTGAACCAAATGATATTGCGTTGCCTATTCCTACGTGGTCGTTGCGGTGTATCATGAGTGTAGCTAAGTTCATGATTAAAGTTGCTGTGCCTAAGCGCGTTCTGATATAAGGGTGCAGATTCCTGAAAAGTTTGCTCATCTGACGAAAGGAGTTTAATGCGTTTGTTAATTGATGCAGGTAGTTGCCTTGTTATGCTTGGTGGATGGTTAGAGTGCATATTTATGTATAGCGGATCGTCATTGGGCTTCCTATAGGGCCTATAGTTTCCATTGTTAAGGTCGAAAGTTACATCTAAAAAGTTTACTATACGTAAATTTGATTCGGCGGTGATTTTTAGGTCAAATTGCTCGAAAATTTTGTGGAGATCTTTTCTTGTTTTGTCTGCTAAACGTGCTGATTTACTTTTTATGATAGCCAAACCGTCATCTCTATATAGGCCGATGCTTTCTTTGCCAAATTTCTTACTTAGGTGGTTTAAAATGAAAAGGCCTACGAGCTCACAAATTTCCGCGCCGTCAAAACTGCCCATGGTGACGTCGAACAAATTCTTGCTATCTTTTTTTATCCATGAAATTCCGCTATTGAAAAGGAGAGATTTTCTAGCGTGTTTTATTATTGAAATGTTGTTTTGAGGTATAGTAGCCAAATTTGAAGCCCAGGACAGAGCTTGGTCCAATAGTTTTTCAGAAATAGATGGATAGAAATCGACAATGTCAAATGAAATGAAACTGTGTCTGTCCTTATCTTTTATATTGCCGAACCACTCAATAACTTGTTTTGTATATATATATATATATATATATATATATATATATATATATATATATATATATATATATATATATATATATATATATATATATATATATATATATATATATATATATATATATATATATACATCATCACAGTCAAAAGACTTGATGTGGGATATACCACACTGCATAAATTATAAACCATCAAGAATGTAAAAGTCTATAACAACTCAGTGTGCATTGCGCACTTTTACTGGCTGAAATGACAAAACATAATTGCAGTGTCTGGCTATCATGAGCAACTGTGGACAGCTGTTTCGCTCTCTTGGAGCTCGTCAGCACAGTGTAGCTGATGATAAGCCAGCACATCAAAAAGGTATATACATCATCACAGTCAAAAGACTTGATGTGGGATATACCACAACTGCATAAATTATAAACCATCAAGAATGTAAAAGTCTATAACAACTCAGTGTGCATTGCGCACTTTTACTGGCTGAAATGACAAAACATAATTGCAGTGTCTGGCTATCATGAGCAACTGTGGACAGCTGTTTCGCTCTCTTGGAGCTCGTCAGCACAGTGTAGCTGATGATAAGCCAGCACATCAAAAAGGTATATACATCATCACAGTCAAAAGACTTGATGTGGGATATACCACACTGCATAAATTATAAACCATCAAGAATGTAAAAGTCTATAACAACTCAGTGTGCATTGCGCACTTTTACTGGCTGAAATGTATATTATATATATATTATTTTGACAGTTGGAATTAAATGCATGCAGTTCAAAATATATACCATTTGTTCTTTATAATACTGCAGAATAGTACAAATTTTGAAATGGCATGTACAGTATGTTTATTATTTTATTAAAATTATAAATACTATGCCTGATAATTAGCATATATATATATATATATATATATATATATATATATATATATATATATATATATATATATATATATATATATATATATATATATATATATATATATATATATATATATATATATATATATATATATATATATATATATATATATATATATATATATATATATATATATATATATATATATATATATATATATATATATATATATATATATATATATATAAAATGAAGCGAATAGTTTGCAATCGTCTAAGAGTGCTCAATACCTTGAGTGGTAGAGCGAATTGTATAACTTATGCTACTCCGAGTTTCACGCAAATGCGATCATCAGGCAATAATGGAACTGATTCTGTAGTCCTTCTTTTATAGTATGCGTTACGTCATGGTGTGTGGGAGGCCTTATGAGTCATTATTTATATATATATATATATATATATATAGAAAGGCTTTATGGTGAAGGAAAATTTCGAGTGTTGGAATACATACATTTTAAGACCAAACCGGGACCAGTTGCGAAAAATGCAACTTCAAGGCCTTCCGGCTGGAATTGAACCCGCGACCCTGCGATGCTATAGTGCAGTGCTCTGACCAGTCACGAGTTCTGTATATATGGTGGTAATGGAGGGATAAGATTCTGGGTATATTATAATATTTTCGCAACTGGTCCCGGTTTGGTCTTAAAATGTATGTATTCCAACACTCGAAATTTTCCTTCACCATAAATCCTTTCAACATAGTAGTTTGAACGAGTGAAATGCCAAATATTACCTATAATAAATGTAATAATAGATGTAAATAGACGATACAATACGTGGATGATTGTCATGCAAGCTAATATCTTCAGAAAAATTATTCTGTGTCCTGATTTCCGGTGAGACGCTCTAAAGCCTGGTTTCCATATGATCGCTACGATCGCTACGATCGCTAAATTTTAAAACCGGCGATCGTAGCCATCATATGGAAACCACACGCTCAGCGATCCTGGCGATCGCAGCGATCGCAGCGATTATATGGAAACACTGGTTCAGCGATCCTGGCGATCACAGCGATCGGTATGTACTCCAGCGACATTCGGCTATATATCTATAAAACACATTACTGTGGTAAGATTAAACGGTTCCTTCATTGTATACATCACGCAAATTTAGATAAATCAGTGAAACTAAAGCATTTTATGTAAATATTTTATGTAAATAGCTGTAAAATAATTTTAACTGTCTTGAAGACATATAGCTGTGCCCGAACCTGTGGGACAAGAGTGTGAAAAGCTCCAAGCTCTTCTCTCATTCGAAATATCTGTCGAACTCAAAAACGACGTTTCCTTGGCGCAAGTTCGTCCAAACAAACTAGGACGAGATTAGTACATTACGGGATTATACGTTCGATCGTAGCGATCATATGGAAACCATAAATTCGATCATGTTTGTAACGGACGTGGAATTTTGTCGAACCTAACGGTGTATTAGATTCGACACATGATAAATTCGACGTTTGAAATAGGCCTTACTGAAAAGAGCAACTAGAATAAAAAACCGCTGTTCTTGCAATAGTAAAATAAAGTTAATGTCTTTGTTTACTTCGTCCATGACGATCGCCACGATCGCTACGATTGCCGGTTTTAAAATTGAGCGATCGTAGCGATTATATGGAAACATGACGATCGCCGCGATCGCTACGATCGCCGGTTTTAAAATTGAGCGATCGCAGCGATCGTAGCGATCGTAGCGATCGTAGCGATCATATGGAAACCAGGCTTAACCATTGAGCTACCGAGACTCAGATGTAGAGTGAAGGTTACAATGATGTACTGATTCGATTGATATGTCTGCCTATATGCAGCTCGCATTCGCGTACAGTAGTGTATATATTAACACATCCAAGTATTACTGATATATAGTAACTGATGCATAGGGAGTACATATATCATTCGAACCAGTACATCATTGTAACCTCTCTACGTCTGAATCTCAATGGCTCAATGGTTAAAGGCCGTTACTGGCAATAAGGTTATAATTTTTTCAACCTTGAATAATTTTTCACAGGATATGAACTTGACGTCCATGTATTCTATACTGGCATGTATTCTATATATAATCTGTGTTTACAGTACTCCATCCATTATGGAACATGCGTGTTATAGGCCTACAGTAGCTGGCCTATAGTGGGCCACAACTTATCATGTCTGTCAATGTAAAATACAACTTATACTATAAATACGTGTACGCAACAACCCCTCGCCCGCTTACTGTTTGAGGCTTTAATATTGCCAATCTGAACATATTTTCAAACTGCTTATTTTTTGGGTGCAATTTGTGGGTAGTGTACTGAACAGAACCCAAATGGGAAAGTCTGCCAACACTAAATTGTCTCGCAGGCAGGGTTAGAAACCAATTGTGCAACTATTGATTATTGAAATTAATAATTAATTTTAATAATTATTAATTTATATAATAATTTTATTAATTATATATTACATATTTAAAGTTAATTATGTCAGTTATGCTTTTAATAATAAATTTCAACATGCATGTTTACAGTAACAGTGGCATACTCATAATTTTACTCAAAGTACAATTGTATTCACGAGACTGCATAACCTTGTACATACATGTACCCTACCGTAATAATGTAATCTGCATGTTCCTTATTGCCTAATTGTCAGTATAAGCTTATACATGTACCCTACTGTAGTAATGTAATATGCATGTTCCTTATTGTCTAATTGTCAGTATAAGCAGATACCAAAAGATTGTGGCTGGCCAGGTTGGTCCTATAGAATTGCAATATATGTAAACACAGCTAAAGTCTGTCATTTTTTACATCCTTACTACAACACATCAGTATACTCTATATCAGCTAATTTTTGAGTTTTGCAATGAGTGTTGTCTGACTATATATTGATGAGATCGATAAACCTTTTATTCTGTTAGAAGTCTTCTGTTGCTTTTATTAATATATAATCTTATTATATTATATAATTATGCATACATGTACCGGTATTTCAATGGTATTCAAGTACTGGTAACATATTTCAAAAAGATGAAATGACAAAAGTCCATAATATGCAACAAAGAACATTGCTTAATCTAATTATTTCACCAATATATCATTTATTCAAGATGAAATTCCCTTCAGCTGCTTGTTGTCAGTGAGATGATACCAGTTGTTTAATCCCTAATGTGTTCCCCTGACACATGCAGTGAGTGTTAACCTACCCAATTATACAGTATCTATATACAGTAAATATCCTACAAAAGCTGTGTAAATATATACATTGCAAGCCTAGGACTGGCATTGTCTAGACCTAATACAGGACAAAGGTGTTTACACAAACACACTAAGCCATTGACCAGACCAGCATGCCATCAGATGAGCATATAAACACTGATTGTTATAACCAGTGTGGTGCATGTTTAGACTATTAAAGTCATTAAAATGTAAGCCAAGCCCAAGGTGGCATCCAGCCAGGTTGAAAACTTAATCTTTTTGAAACTCTATCTTCTGCTATTTCTACAAAATTCAATGTTTACTGCACGCAAGGAATTATAGTAAAATGTACCAGTCGCCATCTTTTTTGGTACCGTCAATTGTTTATTGTTCATAATTACAATATACCTGATTACAGTATGTATTTGTTTTTTGTTCAACCAGTGCGACGGCAATGCTATGGCCATGGGAAGAGGAAGTCTAATCTTAAACCCGATGCGCAAGAGGCAAAAGAGCCAGAGGAGAGCCATGATAACTCATTAATGCCATTTTGTGATAATATTCCTTCCCGTGTCCCACTTCTGTGATGGTTTCAAGATGCATTTTGAGATTAATACATACTTTAGCAAAGCTACCATAAACAGTCACAATAACAACATGATACACAAGCTGGGCAATTTACATTAATACAGAATTATATTTATTTAAATACTGCCCCATTTTTTATTGTCATGGACAAGGTTGCAAGGCATACAGATTTGAGTATGACCTAGAGAATATTTTTGATGAACATAGTAACTGACTTGTTTTTGAAAGTACTGTAACTGTAAAGTGTAAATATGTTGACATCTTAATAATTTTTTCACACAAAAACTTGTTTGTATATATATATATATATATATATATATATATATATATATATATATATATATATATATATATATATATATATATATATATATATATATATAATATATATATATATATATATATATATATATATATATATATATATATATATATATATTATATATATATATATATATATATATATATATATATATATATATATATATATATATATATATATATATATATATATTAATAAATTAAGTATAAAAACAAGATTTATGCACTGGCTTCATACCATGACATGATTAAATGTCCCTCAAGCCCTTGGGAGCATTTGTGAAAGTCCCTCGTGCCTACCTGGCTTGGTTTTTGGGACATTTAATCACTAATTTCCATCATTCCATGGTTTTACTTATAAAAATTCTCCTTGCTGACTGGGTCAAGTTCTACAAAAATAAACAAGATTTATACACTGGCTTCATACCATGACATGTTGGAAAATTAGTGACTAAATGTTCCTCAAGACCTTGGAGCATCTGTGAAAGTCCCTCATGCCTACTTCCACAAATGCTCCCTTGGTTTTCGGGACATTTAATCACTAATTTCCATCAAGCCATGGTAGGTACATCTGTTCCAAGTGATTGGGTTGCACGTTGAACTCCTGAGACAAGACTTTCTTGGCTTGAGGCTTCACTTGGTTCAGAGTCATCAGAGGTTGTTGGTGCCTGTTCCCTAACATCAAAAATATCTTAGTGTTTTTAATTGTTCATGTGGGTCACATAAACTGTTCTAAAACTAGACTCTAGAGCATACAACATAATAACACAATAATTACCTGTATATGTAAATTTTGTAACCCCTAGACAGGCCCTCTAACCATTAAGCTACTAGGAATCAGATGGCAGAGGAAGGTTATTAGTGGTATTTATACTGGTATGTTATATGGTTATTAATGGTATTTATACCATTAATAACCTTCCTCTGTCGTCAGAGTCCTAGTAGCTCAATAGTTTGAGTGCCTTCCTAGAAATGAGAAGGTTGCGAGTTCAAGTCCCGTCTAGAACTCAGATATTAGCTGAGTATATAGCTTGTTCAGCAAATCTTAACTATAATGTCAACCTGAAACATAAACAGGTTCTAAAACTAGACTCTAGAGCATACAACATAATAACGCATTTTTGATAGGATATCAACACAATAATTACCTGTATATGTAAATATTTTAACCCGCAGCCTTCTAATTTGTAACAATTGAGCTACTAGGACTCAGATGACAGAGGACGGTTATTACCGTAATGGTATTTATACTTATATGGTTATACTTATTATATTATTATACTTTATATATTATATAATATTTTATATTATTATACTTTATTATTACCAGTATTATAATTATTATACTTCATATGGTATTTATACTATTAACAACCTTCCTCTGTCATCAGAGTCCTAGTAGCTCAATGGTTTGTGTGCCTGTCTATAAATCAGAAGGTTGCGGGTTTGAGTACCATCCAGAACTCAGAGATTTTCTAAGTATATAGCTTGTTCAGCAAATTTGAATCTTAACTATATATTAACCTGAGTCCTAACATCAAAAAATTTCTTAGTGTTTTTAATTATTCATCAACATGTTAGTTTACTCTAGAGCATACAACATAATAACACATTTTTATAGGATACCAATACAATAATTTACTTTTTTGGCAATATATTTGATCTGAGGTTCCTGTAGATTAGAATCAATTAAAACAGTAAGATATTATAATCTTGATGTAAATGCTTGTCATTTTAATATAGTTAATTCAAAATTAAGTGTTAACGTGTCTTACCTTTGGCCTTGAGGAATGTTTCGATGTGGGAAAAGCCGGATTTTTTCATCTCGTTGTTTAAGCTAAGCACTTCCAAAGCTTCTCCCACGAGGAAATATATGTTGTTGTTAATATCATAAAAATCTTGATAGCCACTGGCCATTTCCATCTCTGCGCCGTGTCTCCTGTTTGCGATCTAATTTCGTCCTGGTTTTCTGCTTGTCCACTTATACCCATTAATCCAAACAAGTTAGAAACGAGAAACACAAGACTGTGTTTGCAGAATGGAATCATGATTTGCCTTTATACAAAGTCCATCATCTGAAGCTCTATCGAATCAAACAACAGTACACCATTTAAGTTTTAATATATCAACAAAACAGATCTCACCAAAAATTACTCCTAACAACGTTATGTATGTAATGCACTCACCTTACAATGAAGTCTCCATCGGGATTTAAATAGCAATTAGAATAAACATTTTAAAAATTCATTATCTTTCGATTCTTGTCACAGAACTCCGAAGAGAAGCCGAATCATCACGATACGTACGTGCGCGCAATGGTTTCCGGTAAAAATCCCAGGATGCTTTATGGCAGAATGACACACTTAGACCGGGGGCGTTTTGTCATGCTATATAGGCTAATTATCAAGTATTGCAATTATTCCATTGTGGATGAGGTTGCAAAGTGACCGAGTGAAACAATGGTGATGGATAATTTAAATAAAAGTATAAAATCTGCCATTCAAAATTTGTATTAACATTATTTTGTTATTCTGCAATATTATAATAAAGCACATCATTTATTGGTATATCGTGTGTAAGGATTATTCAATTTCGAGCGAAAGCCCTTCAAAGAGAGATTCCATGATGTCTGATTGGCGCTTTCTCGATATATGAACAAACCGAAATTCAAATAATCGCTAATCCTAACCCTAACCCTAATCCTAATCCTAACCCTAAATATCCTAATCCTAATCCTAACCCAAATCCGAACCTTAAAACTGACTTGGGTTGATGTTATAATAATTTTAAATTTCGGTTGCCATGACGCCATGCCAAAAGTGAAATATCAAATGTTCCAACACAATATCTTTTGAAGTACTAACTCTAAGAACTCATTCTATATATCTAATGAAAGCTTGATTAACAGCCTCTGACATACCTACAAAAATATTTTTGTAACTGATAGCTAACAGCTTGAAAAAAGCGACGACGCTTGGATTGGATTGACAAACTCCGAGTAAATATTTTAGATATTCAGACGACGATATCTTTTGAACTACTAACTCTAAAAAATCATGCTATATATCAAATACAAGCCTGAATAACATACTTGGACATGTCTGCCAAACTATCTTTGTAACTGACTAACAGGTTTAAAAAACAGAAAACGGGTTTACCTTTAGTTTTGACGCCACGTATAAAACTTGATTTACGAACTTGACATCTTCCGACGACGATATATTGCATTTTCACTAACTCAAATCTTCATTCACCGTATAACCGACAAA
Organism: Chrysogorgia sp. JL179-B06; assembly: GCA_035772405.1. NCBI lineage: Eukaryota > Metazoa > Cnidaria > Anthozoa > Scleralcyonacea > Chrysogorgiidae > Chrysogorgia > Chrysogorgia sp. JL179-B06. Next base: position 901,184 of record JAYKKM010000134.1, read on the forward strand.
ACACGTACTTTTCTTTTACGGTTTCAATTTAAAGGGGGTCTACAGTCGCATCTGCGCATGTCCAAGTGTTTGTTTACATCTCAAGTTTACATCAGTACTGGGCTCGTGTTACTTTACGAAGTTGCAGCAAGGAATTAGCTTCACGCTCGAAGATTTGGAAATCAGTCAAGTAGAACAGTTCGCTGCATTACCTCACATTGATAACATAACTGCGTGCAAATGTCGTGATCACTGTCTTCAAGGAAAGGGCAGAAATTTCTGTCCATGTAGAAGTCTGAATAACTTTTGTTTAAACGCGTGCCATGGCGAAGACTTCGGTCGCGACTGTGATATAGCGGTATAAAGTTTATTATTTTTATTGTATTCTGAGCAACGGACTAAAATCGGGACTGGAATCATTGTAGCGTGTGACGCTAATTTTCTTACTATTGTATATATTTTATACGTCTTTGGGCTTCAATGGCTTCATCCGCGCAAAGTTGAAAGTTGATATTCTGTACTTTTTATCGTTCAATTTCCAAATTGTGACACAACCTCGACTTTGGAATTCTAATACCTCAAGTACTGGCCCTCCAGTCGAACCATCAGGTCGAAAGAAAAGAGTACTACAGATGCTTCCAGACTAAAGTTTACTTACAGTTATTGGACGCTTTTGAGAGATGGAAAACGGTAAAGGGAGAAAATAATATAACGAATAACAAAACAAGGAAGTTGCGGAAAATTATGCTACCTGAAGAAATAACAAACGATGCATTCAGAATCATATACTATTAAATATACAGAATGTTTTAAAGGAAATTGAAAGACAAAATCGACCAGCAAATACAGAAATATATAATTTCACCTTTGCGCGGATGAAGCCCAAAGACGTATAATAAATATATGTATAATAGTAAGAAAATTAGCGTCACACGCTACAAAGATTCCAGTCCCGATTTTAGAAATAAATTACATATAGTTGGATACAATAAAAAATAATAAACTTACCGCCATATATCACTGTCGCTGTCTCGTCTGTTGTTCATACATAATTACCGAAGTCTTCGCCATGGCACGCGTTTGTACAAAGGTTATTCAGACTTCTACATGGACAGAAATTTCTGCCCTTTCCTCGAAGACAGTGATCACGACATTTGCACGTAGTTATGTTATCTATGTTAGGTATTGCAGTGAACTGTTCTACTTGACTGATTTCCAAATCTTCAAGCATGAAACTTCCTTGCTGCACCTTCGTAAAGTAACATGAGCCCAGTACTGATGTAAACATGAGATGTAAACAAACACTTGGACATGCGCAGATGCGACTGTAGACCCCCTTTAAATATTAATTCAAATGCAGATATTTATTATTTACCATATCTAGTTACCAGGGCCAAATTTCCCGATGCCGCGCATGGGCCGTTGATCTTGAATATATATATAAAATTAAACTGCATGCAATTTCAGATTCGCTTCCATTTCCCGTGATAAGGGACTAAACGCCGGTCGATATTAGCACCCTCGCCCTCAGGCCTTCGGCCGGCGCTTCTCGCCGGGGATAAGATTATGTTGACATTGGGAATGTTGACACTCACTATGTAAGCAGAAATTGTTAGAGATTGAACAAGTACTGTGACACCTAGATCGTTGTCGACTAAGCAGACTAGGCATATCATCCTGAATATAGGTTATATATGTGCATGGTGATATAATTTAGATATTAGTACACAATGCCATATGCTTTGTTACATGGCAAATATGGTATCTGCAATCTGCATTGGGCATTATTATTAGTAGTAGTATTAATAATAATAATAATAATAATAATAATAATAATAATAATACAATAATATTTGTACAGGATAGCCTCTTCAATGCTAACACTGACAAATTACAGTCGTTACATATTTCAACGCATATTCATATATGATATATATAATTTATAATTTTAACTCAAAAGTTGTATATCCTGCACATATTGTCAATTAAGGCAATAGTTAATGGTGCTACAACATGTATGTATTCAGGAATTCTTCACAGAATTTCTTAACTAGCATTACACAATGTAACTTGCTTCTAATACGAGAGGTACCAATCATACAAGAATGCAAGAACCAGCAACACATATTTCAAAAGGATGAAATGATACATATACAACAAAGTACAGCACTTTTTTCCTACTGTACATTATATCACTACATATATTGACCTTGTTCATGAATATATATGCGGGTCTTGTTTTCTAACAAATTTCAGTTATTACATATTTCAACACATATTCATATGATATATATCATTTATAATTTTAACTAAAAGTTGTATATCCTGCACATATTGTCAATTGAGGCAATAGATAATGGTGCTACAACATGTATGTATTCATGAACAGATTGATTGAGACATGAAATATAGCTCTTTACGGGTAGATATGATGTTAAAATGCCTTTACAGAATTTCTTAACTAGCATTACACAATGTAACTTGTTTCTAATACAAGAGGTACCAATCCTACAAGAATGCAAGAACGGAAGAACCAGTAACACATATTTCAAAAGGATGAAATGAGAAAAGCCCATATACAACAAAGTACAACACTTTTAACCAACTGTACATTATATCACTAGATATATTGACCTTGTTCATGATGACCGCTAATTTAATAGATTTATTAAACCTTGTTCTTATGTGGAAAACGTAGACAAAGGTTAGATTGGATCAAATAGAGTTGAGGGAATGGGAACGAGGACAGAGTTTTATGGCAAGACTTTGCTGAACGCAGTAATCTGACCGAGCAGACTCTTCAAGATAATGCGCCTGATTTAAGAGAAAAGGAAATGCGATGAATGTACTGCTGGCCACGTGGCAGTTCAACATCGAACCGCCACACGAAAAAGTCTTATATCTGCCATCTGAGTCTCACTAGCCCAATGGTTAAAGTTTCTCACTGACGATGAGAAAGTTATGGGTTCGATTCACATCTGGGACTTAGGAATATTTTCTGAGTAATACTAATTTCGACATTTTCCTCATATGTTGAAACGTTGTGTATTTTATTTTACTCCTTTTTTCTTTGTGTTTCATGCTGGACTTTGATGTTATTCTTTGATGGGATCCATCCAAAAGTGGACCAACCAAACAAGCCTAACTATAATTTAAGAGAATGACTCACTTGTCTTCTCACTGGTTGCTTCGTCCTCCAGATGTGGCGGCGTCTCGGCTCCAATAACTGTTAAAAGATGGCAATATCATTAATTTTTTAAAGATGCATTTGAACAGTTGAGGAAAGAGAAAATATGGAAGATGTAGATGAAATAGATTAGATAAATATTGAAATTGAAGGATATTTGGGCAATGAGAATCATTTTGATACTATTGCAGAAATAATGAGAAGGAAAGGGTTTCACGAAGAAAAAAATGATATTCTGGGAGAATAATGAACAAGCTCGAGGGCAATGACAAACCACCTAATCAATAATATATCTAGAAAAAGAGCAGTAAAAAAAAATAACGAAAGAAGTTTATTCAGTCTTGGAATTCATAGAAATAACTGGAATAAGTGAAACCAACAACTTGATTTCAGCTGCAGCGAATGCAGTGGCTGATATATACATAAAAAAAACTATTTCAGTCGAGTGACAAGAGGCCGTTTGATGAACTGGATGAAAGGAGAAGAATGACAATGATATACCATATGCACATAAATGTAAACATTCTGCAGCGAAATATGAGATTGTCCATATTTGTTGTCATTGTTCTTAATGTTGATAGGCCCTTTTTGGGATTTCGTAGTTCTGTTGGTAATAAAAAGTATGGTCGGCCATTTAAAGGTCTATACACTACGAGGTTGACGTGACCGTAACGGTTGGCACTAGATCATGTTCGAGATATGTCCAAATGTGCGGCTGCTTGCTTACAGTACAGCGGACAACTTTGGTAGGTGCCTTCGAAGTAGCCGTTCCTTGCACGTTGTAATCCACAAACTACTGGAATTGTTAAAGCATTGTAAGCAAAATCATTGGATTGTAATCAACCACAGAACAAGGATCCTACACTGTAAAAACAGACTGGTTGAAACAACCGATTTGATAGGTTATCTCAGAATCATACCGATCTGAATGGTTAAAATAACCAAATATTTTGGTTAAAATGACCTTATTTTGGTTGTTTCAACCCGTAAAAAAGGTCAATTGGTGAATCTGAGACAACCATATTTAAGCGGTTGTTTTAACCAGTCTGTTTTTACAGTGTAACCCTAACTCCCCAATAATTAACTGCTTACAATGCTTTAACAATTCCAGTAGTTTGTGGCTGCAACGTGAGGAAAAGGGTGTTCGAAGAAAGATAGATATGTTATGTATTACCTTGTTCTTTTAAAAACTCCGCTTAACTTTCTGAATAATAAACGAAATTTAAAACGGAGTTTTTTTAAATAACATATATATTTCGAAGGCACCTACCAAAGTTGTCCGCTGTACTGTAAGCTAGCAGTCGCAAATTTGTACATATTTCGACCATGATCTAGTGCCGACCAATGGTAATCTATCGTGTCTACCATAGATATCCACAGCCTTCAGACAACCATTCGCCAAATTTATAGACTAATTCATTGTGTGAAGATGTGACCGCTTCAGTGATCTTATCATTCTTGATCATTATCTTAACACGAAGTACAGTCAAAGTAATCTATCTCGTATGTGATGCTCTCCCCTTGGACCCTTCTCAAAAATGATTATAAACGTCTGAACCATCTTTAAGCCATGCATCACCCCTAGTTCAAACCGAAGTATTTTCTCAATCGCGTAATAAAACATGTTGTGCATGAGCTGCGTCGGCAGTGTAGAAATATAAATCAAATATCTAAATACGTTGGTGTACTGCCGAAATAGCGTATAAGTTGTCTAACGTTTCGAGTGAAGGCCCCTCGTCAAACAGTAAAACGTAAAGTGAATTAATAACTGTCGTGAGTGAAACGTTTATAATAAATAATCGCGTAAGACAAAAAATAAGCCAAACAGATGCGAGAAACAATAACAAATAATAATGAGATGTAAAAATAGGAAAGTCGTTTGCTATTTTTATCGACAATCACAAAGGATGTTAATGAGTGGGAGGTTAAATAAAGAAATACTCATGGGGATTAAGTGAGACAAAGATCAATAGAATGAAAATCTTTCATTGTGACCATGGGGATGAATGGTGTCGCGTTTGGAAATGAGACGCTTTTCTTGTCTTTTACGGCAAATATTTCCACCAGAAATGAGTGACATGGCACAAACTTTCATGTCGGAATTCGAATGGTTGACACTATTAAAATGTCGGTCAACTGGTTTGTCCACATTGTTCCTGATCGAACGAAGATGTTCAGCATATCTGTTTTCAATCGAACTCGTTATATACCATCCCTTTGTATGGTCTGTTTGCTGATTATCGGTAAAAATAGCAAATGACTTTCCTATATTTACATCTTATTATTATTTGTTATTGTTTCTCGCACCTGATAAAATTGACGTTTGTCTTACGCGATTATTTATTCTTAAAAGTTTCAGTCACTGCAGTTTTCTGACAAGAAAATAAAATTAATTATTACGTAATGTTAAAAATTGAACATGGAAGTTTTGTGTAGTCTTGAAAGAAACTCTCTTTAATGGTGACTGATGTTTAGAGAATCAGCATACTAGCTAGTCTACCTTGAGGTGTTTTTTGGCAATGTTATATGCATCATGTGAAATTATCAGTTACCACAACCATTTTTCTCTCACGACTACATGTACATGTATGCAAACACAGAGGATCAACTTGTATTACTTATATCTTTTAATACTCTTGACTCTGAACATGACCACCGCTGAGGCCACCAAAATATTAAAGAGTTACACTCGGAATACGTAGAGGTTAGGACACGGTTGATGGTTAGGATTTATACGGTTTGTGATAGCGACGTCCTGAATATGCAACGTTTTTTTTGGTGCGTGAAATTTGGCGTTTAAATTTAAATTGACGCCAGCGCGACAAACTGCTTTCCGGAAGATGCCGCGATTCGCCGACGGCGAAAGTTATATCCCATCAAAACAAGCCATATTGCGCGAAAATCAGCGGATGCAGTAATAGTTTTGAACAACCATGACTATAGACTGTAACAGCTGATTTCATGCCGAAACTGTAGTGTTGACGGTCAAGATAGCAATATTAAAAAGATAAATAAATTAATATTCTCAAACAAAGGCTAATAATAGTACACTGTCACCTGTCTGCGTTGAGCAATTAATTTGCCTTTTCTGCATAGTTTTTTTGGTTAGCGTTACTAATTTGTTTAGGGTTAGGTTTAGGATTTTGGTGATATTAACCCGCTATTCGTTGAATTCTAAGAGACTATAGTGTCGTACGGTTACCGTGCGAATAGCCATTACCTTCAGTGTTTCACTTTATCGTTTAACTGTTTGAGTTGACTCTTGAGATATTTAGAAGGGTTGAATTGCTCCGAGCTCAGAAACATTTTGGTTTACACTTGGTCTTGTTAAATTCAAGGTTTTCGAGAGGTGATCCCGTGAGTTAGAGGTATCAGAGGGTGGATCCATGCTCCAGTTGCTAACTGGTAACACTCTCTTGCCTTGATATGAACGGTTCCCAGTCTACCTCTTTGGGGGCCCACAGGGAAGGTTCCTTTAGGAACCCTTCTGTCCTACCTGTGGAAACTCGGAGAGGGAAACCTATGCGCAATTGGGATTGTGCATGCGTCCCGGGCATTTTGGGACCGCCACGATCTGGTGTGCCTTTGGCGCTTCAGAAAGTGGTGGAAACAAGTGCTCGGTCGTCGCCGCTCTCGCGGAGTATCTCTGGGTACTCCTCGAGCTGCACCGCCACAGTTATGTGGTCTGCTGTTTCTGGCCCGTTGTAAGGAGCAGCACCGGTGCCGACGTTTCCTCCCGCCTTACTAAACCTCCTGGACCATCCTGCCACCACCGTACCCACCGCTGAACCAACTTGGACCGTATCCTACAAAGCCGACCTCCTGACCGCCACTCTTTCCTGGTCAACGCCTGTTCCAGATTCTTCCGCCGCCTCTCCGACCGCTTCTCCGATGTCTTCCTCACCGTCCTTCGACGCCGGCTACTTCTCCACCAGCCCTCCAGCCAACAACTATAACTCTTCTCCAATCAAGATGCGCTCGTTTGCCGATGTGGTCGCCTCTTCGCCCGTCGCTCCGACTATCGCTTCGCCGTCCTGGGAACCTGACACCAGCGACGTGGCCGTCCAGACACATTCCACGATTAATTACAAACCACAACAGGAAGATGCCCAGACAACCACCGAGCCAACGCCAGCCACTTCGACCGCCAGCCAAATAATCTTCACCGAAACGTCCGCATCAACAACCCAAACTCCAACCACCTCTCCCGCTGTTCTTGGACCAACTACCTCTGCCACTCAGACCGATGTTGCTCCTACTACCTGCTCGGTTCAAACTCAATCGCCTGCGCCAAAACGTTCCAAAACTAAAAGCAAAGGCACTCAATCTTTTACGAAATCGAAATCTTTGGCCTGTCAAACCGTCCAAGCGTCACCGATAAACAATGCCGATATGGGGTCAACGGAAGCTCAATCCACGAATTTAATTAACCAAAACCTACGAAAGAGCTATCCTGAGACCACCTTCTCGACTTGCAAACTCTGCCGCCAAACCAACTTGCCTTTCGAAGACCCCCGCAGACATTACCTTGAATGCCTGGCCCATCCGATGTTCGGCGGCAACAAAAGTGGGAAACTCGAAGACTTACTCCAGATACTAGCCAGTGCGATCTGCTCAACCTATCCGCTGGCGCCAACAACACTGTCCTATTTGAATGTAATACTACAACGGGCAAGGACAGCGAAATCGAACCCAGTTGGATGGACGATATGAAAGTATATGGAACCGAGCCTGAATCATATGACGATGACTACACTATGCGGAAGAATGTGACCACGAGGAAGACTACGAGGAAGACTACGATGAAGACTACGCCAATGAATAACATGATGGAAGCTCCTAACGGAGCTTTCACACACACTTTAACTTATATTTTCAACCTTTTATGTTTAATGGTTCCAATTCGACATATGAAATGCGGAAATTTCATATGTGATAGCTCATTTCACATGTGGAAATTTCATAATATGTGATTGCTCGTTTCACATGTGGAAATTTCATATGTGATTGCTCGTTTCACATGTGGAAATTTCATATGTGATTGCTCGTTTCACATGTGGAAATTTCATATGTGATTGCTCATTTCATATGTGAAAATACCATATGTGAAAAGGTTCAAATTCCAACATATGGAATTTTCACATGTGAAATTAGATGTGAAATTTTCGTAAGGGTATGCTATAATATCAGATGAGCGTAAATGCTGATTGTTATAGCCAGTATGGTGTATGTTTACACTATTAAAGTCAATAAAATGTAAGCCAGGCCCAGGTCGTGGCTGGCCGGGTTGGTCCTATAGACTTGCAATATATGCAAACAGAGCTAAAGTCTGTAATTTTTTACATCCTTACTACAAGACACCAGTATACTCTATATCAGCTAATTTTTTAGTTTTGCAATGAGTGTTGTCTGACTATATATTGATAAGTAAAAAAGTAGAGTGCTGCGTAGACAGTGTTTTGAATATAATTATAGCAAAGTGAATTTAGTGACGAGACACTGACGTTTCGAGCGAAGCCCTTCATCAGAGTAAGACGAGATGAAATAAAATAAATAGGGCTTATTCGAAAAGTTAAATCATTTGCTATGTTTACAGTTGATCAGCAAATAAATCAGCGATAATATATTAGCAGTAAGAAACAAAAACTTGAAAAGGAAAGTGCATAAGCTAATGATAAAACGTTCCAAGCAAACTAAAATAACAAAAAACTTGTAGGAAATTAAATAAAAGAAAAATGTTCGTTAAGTCCAAGAGGATGTGTGTGCCAAGTTTAAAAATGAGACGCTTCTCTTGCCGTTTCCGGTTATCGTTACCACCTGAGATGGGAAGGATGGCACAGACTTTCATGTCTGAAACCAAATGGTTGGAGCTGTTGAAATGGCGGGCTACAGGTTTGTCAACATCATTGTTCCTCACGGAACGAAGATGTTGATTCGATGAAAACGTCGGTCTCGTACAAGTTTACTGACTCCCATAGTTATCTATTTTCATCCTGTCATCCCAACCACACTAAGCAATCTATCCCTTACTCTCAATTCTTGCGTCTTCGCCGCTTATGTAGCGACGACCATGATTTTCAAGACAAATCAATATAAATGAGATATTGTTTTGTTCAACTGGTTACCCTACCAACCTTCTAGACCTCACCGTTCAGAAAGCTTTTCTCGTCCCCCGTTTAGACGCCCTTGAACCACCTTTGGAACAAGTTTTAAACAATAAAATTCCTTTAGTTCTAACATTTCATCCTTTCAAATTTAAAGTTAAAAATATTATCAATCGGAATTTTCACATTTTACAAAATGATCCTGAGACGTCAGCCATTTTCACCGATAACCCTTTGGTATCTTTTCGCCGTAATAAAAACATTCATGACTTCTTAGTACATAGTGCCCTTAAACAAAATACCTTGGCACCAGCGGGAACAATTTATTGCGGCCGTTCCCGCTGCAACACATGCCCTTTTCTCAATCCCACTACAGTGTCCCCAAATTCGACCACACAATCCGTCATACTGTTTCATGCACGTCCACCAACATAATTTATTGCATTTCTTGCGATAAATACCCTAAAATCTACATCGGTGAAACTGGGCGACGCCTTTCAGACAGGTTTGCTGAACATCTTCGTTCCGTGAGGAACAATGATGTTGACAAACCTGTAGCCCGCCATTTCAACAGCTCCAACCATTTGGTTTCAGACATGAAAGTCTGTACCATCCTTCCCATCTCAGGTGGTAACGATAACCGCAAACGGCAAGAGAGGCGTCTCATTTTCACCACACATCCTCTTGGTCTTAACGAACGTTTTTTCTTTTATTTAATTTCCTACAAGTTTTTTGTTATTTTAGTTTGCTTGGAACGTTTATTATTAGCTTATGCACTTTCCTTTTCAAGTTTTTGTTTCTCACTACTAATATATTATCGCCTAATCCCCTTGGATATTGGACCCGTAATTTCTCCCACCCCTCAGTCTGTTTGCTGATCAACTGTAAAAATAGCAAATGATTTAACTTTTCGCATCTCATCAATTATTAGATGGTTTATCTCCTGTGCATTTGATTGGCTACTTTCTACTTGTGACACCCTTTTGGCATATATATAAGCCCTATTTATTTTATTTCATCTCATCTTACTCTGATGAAGGGCTCCGCTCGAAACGTCACAACCTCGTTCCCAGGGCCTTTTTGAAATTAGGAGGGCGGGAAAAGGCCCTGGCATCGGCTGGTCCATTCTGTGTTGTCATTGGTTGATTGATTTTCTTAAATATTCCTCGTAAACATAATTAATGCAAAGTTTTCGATTGTTTGGTCATAATCAAGAATTCGTGCTTCACATTAGTTTTGGTCCGTTCATGACAGATAAAGTGGAAAAATCGACTCTGATAAAGGTCTAGGTTCCTACGAAAGCCGTCATATATTCAGCAAAAGCGGCGTTAAAAAGGATTTATGTGCGAAAATGCAGATTTTTGGGGGAATTACGATCCGCGAGGACGATATTTGGAGTTCGAAGTTAATATGCAGAAAATGTGAGGGATTTATTTCCAAGACGAGCGACTTCAGACGAGGATGAATGGAAATTGGGACTCCAAATTGGAACAGCAAATTGGGACATCCACTGAAACGACTAGTTCAAGCTGAACAAGCGAAACCAGAAACTTCGGCAAAGAAACTAACTTTCCAAGTTCACGATGTAGGGACAAACACGACTTAATTGTCTCGAACTTGAGTTCGAGTTACTCTTGACCGAAATTCAGAAGAAAAAAATCATTCTAGCGGCAAACACGAAACAACCAGTTGTTGTCCTAGGACATGCCTTGTTTACCTGCTTTCATCAGTTATTAAAGTCATCCATCACAGTCGAGATGAAATCAACCTGCAAAAACCTTTGCAAACGTCTATGGTTCAGTTTTGCATGACAACACGACAATGTTAAGGAATTTTTGACGCAGTGTCTGTGGCAAGAATACCCCTGTCGAAGCTACAAGTCACGAATTAAGAGTAAAGTATAGCTTTGTCGTATAGTAAGGTTGAACTCAGGATTTGATTTTTATATTTATTGATATAAACCTATAGCTTGTCAAAAATCGTTTTTGTTGTTTTGCATTTGATTTGTACAATCACAATGTTTCAATTTCAGTCAAATCGTCCTAATAATTCACAATTTGTCAAATTTTTCCTACAGCTGCTATAAATTGACGAACGTCAGAACCGCCACAGAAATCAATAAAGTTTCCACGGGGAATTGATGTCGTTTCTCCGTATATTTTTTATAATTATATCAAGAAAAATGCCATACTAAAAATAAAGCATTCGTAATATTTCCTGGGCAGCTTATTTCGTCTTTGTTGCAGATTTACTTAGCCCGCATTGTTGTCTTAGAAGACTGAATGTTTGTTCATATTAAGAACAATGAAAACTTGACAAGCTTGGAGAGGTTTATCTACGACTGTTTGACTTTGAGTTTTTATATTTACTGTAGAACTGGTAAATAGTTTGTCTGATAAATTATAGCTTGAACTTTTGCATATTTGTCTGGTTGTTTGCTGTGCAAGCTGTGTCAATCAAATAATTATTTAAAACTAAATTTAAAATTAATTGAAATAATAAAACTATTACCAGTTTTCTCATCACTGCAAAGATACAAATAATATGAAATGTAACAAGAAAATAGAAAACCTTATTAGAATAGATCCCTGATTCAAATTAGTGGGGCATATTCACATATTAAACCAAAATTATTTGAAGAACAGGTTTCATTCCATATGCCATAATAATGATGTAATAATAATGCCAACAAAATTATCATTATTATCATTATCACCAATATACAAGGAAAAATAATTATGAAATGCACCATTAATTTTGTTAAAGATGCAGTTCATTATAAGATCAGTGATAACCAGGGCTGTGGTAAACATATTTGCGGCCCGACTAGTACGTTATCGGCCTCCCACTTTGAGTGTTTTCAAGAGGGCGGTTTGGCCTTGTATATTGGTGACAATAATAGTTTAATTTATAGAGTGCCTACAACAAGATCTAAGCACTTTACAATCTGTGCTATAAAAATATATATTATATAAATTTGCAATTCATAAGCTTATTGAATATAAAAAATTAAATACATTACAGTATTCACAGTGACGTAGGAACAATTTTCACTTGAGGGGGGGTCCAAGGGTATGCTCCCCTGGGAAATATTGCATTTCTGAGACCTCTGAATTGGCATTTCCTGCATTTTGAACAGTTCACTACAAACAGTTAGCAGATTTGCTGCAAGCATGCAGCAACACATCCTCCAACAAAGCTTGTGTAGCCACTAATAATTATAATAATTATTACTTAACAATACTATTTGTTTCTTAAAATTGAAATACACTTACATATAATTACTTTTTCAAAGTTACTTTAAATATTCTAAAATAAAATAAGAAAATTTGGGGGAAAAGTGGGGGGCACATGCCCTCCCCCCAGGCTCCTACGGCCATGATTCAATAATTATTATAAAATTACAATCTTTGCAATAGGTTAACTAATAATGGATTATAAGAATATAATAACTAATAATTGTTAAAAAAGACTGAAACAAAAACGTTTTCAACTGTCTTCTGAAAGCAGCTAATAGCTCATTCTACAGGCAATTTACGGCCACTGCAAAAGCTCTATCACCATAGGTTTTCAAATTACTTGCTGGTTATTACATGTAACAGTGCCTCAGATTATGACCTTAAAGTTCTAGTTAGTATGTATAGCTGAATAAGATCAGCGATATACTGCAGAGCCAGGCTATGTTGAGCTATGAAAGCTAAAAGAAGAATTTTAAAAATTATTTGCTTCTCAATTGGGAGCCAGTGAAGCATACATAGTATTGGAGAAACATGTTCATATTTGCTAGTGCAATTATCATACTTGCTGTACAAGTTTGAACTCTTTGGATTTTCTGTATGAGATACTTGGCTAATCCGTATAAATAATAATATAGAATTACAATGATCTAATTTAGAGGTTACAAATGCATGTATCTTTAGTATATCTACTGCAGAGACTCTCCTACTTTCTAATTTTGAAAATCTGACTCAGTTGAAAAAATGATGATTTACATATATTGTTGATGTGCTCAGTCATTGATAAAGATAATGCCAATATACTGGGAAGACTGCACAGGTTTCAGTTGTACATTGCTGATACACACAGCATCAAGTTCAGGCTGGTGAAAACGAGACCCAATTAGTAGAAGTTCAGTTTTATCTTTTTTCAATTTTAACTTGTTTGGTCATCATCCATTGGTCAATCTCCAACATACAGGCTTCAATCTTGTGCACAGCAGACTTAATCTCATCATGAACCGCCGGGATGAACGTAGCAAACATCTGAATGTCATCAGCGTGTACGTGAAACGACATGTCATGCTTTTTGAGAATGTCACCAATAGGTGCAGTGTAAAGTAGATACAGAAGTGGACCAAGAACAGAGCCCTGCTGCACTCCATAGTCAAGATCTTTCGCAGCTGATCGGTCATCAATGTAGACATCACATGTTAGTAACATAGCCATATTGTAGGTTAGTAGCAAATCGGATTCTGCCCCAATGTACTCAATTCCTTCCATAATCTTACCTGGAAGATCCCTTTCACTGAATGGCTAAAAAGCATCATACTATCTGATGTAACTGAGTTCGCATGATTTTAAGTTCCAAGTATATGATCGTCATTGGATAGTTTTCTCTTTGCATAGCCAGTTCATTTGCAATGGGCACAAGAATCTGGTCGTAACTTTCATAGGCAGATGGTTACTCAATCGTAATACAATTTGAACATCGCCACTCAATAGATTTGTGTGGAACAGTGTGAATTCATATCATCGAAGGGCTCGTGTGTTTGTCCATGTCGATCTATGGTCGAAGTCGTCGAACAAACTATCTGAAGTCGTCCACTCGTCGCCGGGAAACACTAACACATCCGCCGTAATTCCTCTATCTTTTAATACTTCAAGTTGATCCTCCATTATTGAGTTTAAAGAACACACTACAATGACAATGTTCATATCGGCCTTCACAAAGAAGAAATTAGGAAGGAGCTTGGAAGAGTAATGACTTTCCAAAACCAGTGGGATTAGAACGGCAACAACATCGTGGCCATGTAATAAGTATTCAAAACACTTCACCTGCAGCGGTTTTAAACAATACGAAGGGAAGTTGCCGCTGTTTAACGTTAACTGGAGTCGTCGAAGCAAGTCAACTTATCCGAAGATTCCGCCATCTTTCTTTGTTTACCAATTTATTATAATTTATTTACACCCACTATAGATGGGTGTTTTGAACGTCATGTGACCAGCCGATGCCAGGGCCTTTTCCCGCCCTCCTAATTTCAAAAAGGCCCTGGGAACGAGGTTGGAAACGTCAGTATCTCGTCACTAAATTCTTGGCAGTTTCTCACTTTGCTATATGTATATTGATAAGCTCGATAAACCTTTTATTCTGTTAGAAGAATTCTGTTGCTTTTATTAATATATAATCTTATTATATTATATAATTATGCATACATGTACCGGTATTTCAATGGTATTCAAGTACTGGTAACACATTTCAAAAAGATGAAATGACAAAAGTCCATAATATGCAACAAAGAACATTGCTTAATCTAATTATTTCACCAATATATCATTAATTCATGATGAAATTCCCTTCAGCTGCTTGTTGTCAGTGAGATGATACCAGTTGTTTAATCCATAATGTGTTCCACTGACACATGCAGTGAGTGTTAACCTACCCAATTATACAGTATCTATATACAGTATATATCCTACAAAAGCTGTGTAAATATATACATTGCAAGCCTAGGACTGGCATTGTCTAGGCCTAATACAGGACAAAGGTGTTTACACAAACACACTATGCGATTGACCAGACCAGCATGCCATCAGATGAGCGTATAAACACTGATTGTTATAACCAGTGTGGTGCAATGTTTAGACTATTAAAGTCAGTAAAATGTAAGCCAAGCCCAAGGTGGCATCCAGCCAGGTTGGTCCTGGTTAGTCCTATAGACTTGCAGTATAAACAGAGCTATAATCTGTACTTTTTACATCCTTACCACCAGTACTTGTACTCACATATAGGCTAATTATCAAGTATTGCAAATTATTCCATTGTGGATGAGGTTGCAAAGTGACCGAGTGAAACAATGGTGATGGATAATTTAAATAAAAGTATAAAATCTGCCATTCAAAATTTGTACTAACATTTGTTATTCTGCAATATTATAATAAAGCATATAATTTATTGGTATATCGTGTGTAAGGACTATACAATTTCGAGCAAAAGCCCTTCAAAGAGTGATTTCGTGATGTCTGATTGGCGCTTTCTCGATATATGAACAAACCGAAATTCAAATGATCGCTAACCCTAATCCTAACCCTAATCTTAACCCTAAATATCCTAACCCTAATCCTAACCCAAATCCTAACCTTAAAACTGACTTGGGTTGATGTTATAACAATTTTAAATTTCGGTTGCCATGACGCTATGCCAAAAGTGAAATGTTCCGACCACAATATATTTTGAAGTACTAACCCTAAGAACTCATTCTACATATCTAATAAAAGCTTTATTAACAGCCTGTGACATACCTACAAAAATATTTTTGTAACTAATAGCTAACAGCTTGAAAAAAGCGACGACGCTTGGATTGGATTGACAAACTCCGAGTAAATATTTTAGATATTCAGACGACGATATATTTTAAACTACTAACTCTAGAAAATCATGCTATATATCAAATAAAAGCCTGAATAACATACTTGGACATGTTTGCCACAAACTATCTTTGTAACTGATTGACAGGTTTAAAAAACAGAAAACGGGTTTACCTTTAGTTTTGACGCCACGTGTAAAACTTGATTTACGAACTATTATTACGAATATATTGCATTTTCACTGCCTTTTCACGATCTTTTTGAACTCAATCTTCATTCACCGTATAACCCGACAAAACACGTACTTTTCTTTTACGGTTTCAATTTAAATATTAATTCAAACGCAGATATTTATTATTTACTATATCTAGTTACCAGGACCAAATCTCCCGATGCGGCGCATGGGCCGTTGATCTTGAATATATATATAAAATTAAACTGAATGCAATTTCAGATTCGCTTGCATTTCCCGTGATAACCGACTAAACGCCGGTCGATATTAGCACCCTCGCCCACAGGCCTTCGGTCGGCGCTTCGCGCCGCGCGAGGGGATAATATTATGTTGACATTGGGTATATTGATACTCACTATGTCAGCAGAAATTGTTAGAGATTGAACAAGTACTGTGTCACCTTGATCATTGTCGACTAAGCAGACTAGGCATGTCATCCTGAATATAGGTTATATTATATGTGCATGGTGATATAAATTAGATATTATAGTACACGATGCCATATGCATTGTTACATGGCAAATATGGTATCTGCAATCTGCATTGGGCATTATTATTAGTAGTAGTATTATTAATAATAATAATAATAATAATAATAATAATACAATAATATTTATACAGGATAGCCCCTTCAATGCTAACACTGGTATCAGTATATGAGGTCTTGCTTTCTAACAAATTACAGTCCTTTTATATTTCAACGCATATTCATATATGATATATATAATTTATAATTTTAACTCAAAAGTTGTATATCCTGCACATATTGTCGATTAAGGCAATAGTTAATGGTACTACAACATGTGTGTATTCAGGAATTCTTCACAAAATTTCTTAACTAGCATTACACACTGTAACTTGCTTCTAATACGAGAGGTACAAATCTTACAAGAATGCAAGAACGAGCAACACATATTTCAAAAGGATTAAATGAGAAAAGCCCATATACAACAAAGTACAACACTTTTAACCAACTGTACATTATATCACTAGATATATTGACCTTGTTCATGATGACCGCTAATTTAATAGATTTATTAAACCTTGTTCTTATGTGGAAAACGTAGACAAAGGTTAGATTGGATCAAATAGAGTTGAGGGAATGGGAACGAGGACAGAGTTTTATGGCAAGACTTTGCTGAACGCAGTAATCTGACCGAGCAGACTCTTGGAGATAATGCGCCTGATTTAAAAGAAAAGGAAATGCGATGAATGTACTGCTGGCCACGTGGCAGTTCAACATCGAACCGCCACACGAAAAAGTCTTATATCTGCCATCTGAGTCTCACTAGCCCAATGGTTAAAGTTTCTCACTGACGATGAGAAAGTTATGGGTTCGATTCACATCTGGGACTTAGGAATATTTTCTGAGTAATACTAATTTCGACATTTTCCTGATATGTTGAAACGTTGTGTATTTTATTTTACTCCTTTTTTCTTTGTGTTTCATGCTGGACTTTGATGTTATACTTTGATGGGATCCATCCAAAAGTGGACCAACCAAACAAGCCTAACTATAATTTAAGAGAATGACTCACTTGTCTTCTCACTGGTTGCTTCGTCCTCCAGATGTGGCGGCGTCTCGGCTCCAATAACTGTTAAGAGATGGCAATATCATTAATTTTTGAAAGATGCATTTGAACAGTTGAGGAAAGGGAAAATATGGAAGATGTAGATGAAATAGATTAGATAAATATTGAAATTGAAGGATATTTGGGCAATGAGAATCATTTTGATACTATTGCAGAAATAATGAGAAGGAAAGGGTTTCACGAAGAAAAAAATGATATTCTGGGAGAATAATGAACAAGCTCGAGGGCAATGACAAACCACCTAATCAATAATATATCTAGAAAAAGAGCAGTAAAAAAAATTAACGAAAGAAGTTTATTCAGTCTTGGAATTCATAGAAATAACTGGAATAAGTGAAACCAACAACTTGATTTCAGCTGCAGCGAATGCAGTGGCTGATATATACATAAAACAAACTATTTCAGTCGAGTGACAAGAGGCCGTTTGATGAACTGGATGAAAGGAGAAGAATGACAATGATATACCTTATGCACATAAATGTAAACATTCTGCAGCGAAATATGAGATTGTCCATATTTGTTGTCATTGTTCTTAATGTTGATAGGCCCTTTTTGGGATTTCGTAGTTCTGTTGGTAATAAAAAGTATGGTCGGCCATTTAAAGGTCTATACACTACGAGGTTGACGTGACCGTAACGGTTGGCACTAGATCATGTTCGAGATATGTCCAAATGTGCGGCTGCTAGGTTACAGTACAGCGGACAACTTTGGTAGGTGCCTTCGAAGTAGCCGTTCCTTGCACGTTGTAATCCACAAACTACTGGAATTGTTAAAGCATTGTAAGCAAAATCATTGGATTGTAATCAACCACAGAACAAGGATCCTACACTGTAAAAACAGACTGGTTGAAACAACCGATTTGATAGGTTATCTCAGATTCATACCGATCTGAATGGTTAAAATAACCAAATATTTTGGTTAAAATGACCGTATTTTGGTTGTTTCAACCCGTAAAAAAGGTCAATTGGTGAATCTGAGACAACCATATTTAAGCGGTTGTTTTAACCAGTCTGTTTTTACAGTGTAACCCTAACTCCCCAATAATTAACTGCTTACAATGCTTTAACAATTCCAGTAGTTTGTGGCTGAAACGTGAGGAAAAGGGTGTTCGAAGAAAGATAGATATGTTATGTATTACCTTGTTCTTTTAAAAAACTCCGCTTAACTTTCTGAATAATAAACGAAATTTAAAACGGAGTTTTTTAAATAACATATATATTTCGAAGGCACCTACCAAAGTTGTCCGCTGTACTGTAAGCTAGCAGCCGCACATTTGTACATATTTTGACCATGATCTAGTGCCGACCAATGGTAATCTATCGTGTCTACCATAGATATCCACAGCCTTCAGACAACCATTGGCCAAATTTATAGACTAATTCATTGTGTGAAGATGTGACCGCTTCAGTGATCTTATCATTCTTGATCATTATCTTAACACGAAGTACAGTCAAAGTAATCTATCTCGTATGTGATGCTCTCCCCTTGGACCCTTCTCAAAAATGATTATAAACGTCTGAACCATCTTTAAGCCATGCATCACCCCTAGTTCAAACCGAAGTATTTTCTCAATCGCTTAATAAAACATGTTGTGCATGAGCTGCGTCGGCAGTGTAGAAATATAAATCAAATATCTAAATACGTTGGTGTACTGCCGAAATAGCGTATAAGTTGTCTAACGTTTCGAGTGAAGGCCCCTCGTCAAACAGTAAAACGTAAAGTGAATTAATAACTGTCGTGAGTGAAACGTTTATAATAAATAATCGCGTAAGACAAAAAATAAGCCAAACAGATGCGAGAAACAATAACAAATAATAATGAGATGTAAAAATAGGAAAGTCGTTTGCTATTTTTATCGACAATCACAAAGGATGTTAATGAGTGGGAGGTTAAATAAATAAATACTCATGGGGATTAAGTGAGACAAAGATCAATAGAATGAAAATCTTTCATTGTGACCATGGGGATGAATGGTGTCGCGTTTGGAAATGAGACGCTTTTCTTGTCTTTTACGGCAAATATTTCCACCAGAAATGAGTGACATGGCACAAACTTTCATGTCGGAATTCGAATGGTTGACACTATTAAAATGTCGGTCAACTGGTTTGTCCACATTGTTCCTGATCGAACGAAGATGTTCAGCATATCTGTTTTCAATCGAACTCGTTATATACCATCCCTTTGTATGGTCTGTTTGCTGATTATCGGTAAAAATAGCAAATGACTTTCCTATATTTACATCTTATTATTATTTGTTATTGTTTCTCGCACCTGATAAAATTGACGTTTGTCTTACGCGATTATTTATTCTTAAAAGTTTCAGTCACTGCAGTTTTCTGACAAGAAAATAAAATTAATTATTACGTAATGTTAAAAATTGAACATGGAAGTTTTGTGTAGTCTTGAAAGAAACTCTCTTTAATGGTGACTGATGTTTAGAGAATCAGCATACTAGCTAGTCTACCTTGAGGTGTTTTTTGGCAATGTTATATGCATCATGTGAAATTATCAGTTACCACAACCATTTTTCTCTCACGACTACATGTACATGTATGCAAACACAGAGGATCAACTTGTATTACTTATATCTTTTAATACTCTTGACTCTGAAGATGACCACCGCTGAGGCCACCAAAATATTAAAGAGTTACACTCGGAATACGTAGAGGTTAGGACACGGTTGATGGTTAGGATTTATACGGTTTGTGATAGCGACGTCATGAATATGCAACGGTTTTTTTGGTGCGTGAAATTTGGCGTTTAAATTTAAATTGACGCCAGCGCGACAAACTGCTTTCCGGAAGATGCCGCGATTCGCCGACGGCGAAAGTTATATCCCATCAAAACAAGCCATATTCCGCGCAAAATCAGCGGATGCAGTAATAGTTTTGAACAACCATGACTATAGACTTTAACAGCTGATTTCATGCCGAAACTGTAGTGTTGACGGTCAAGATAGCAATATTAAAAAGATAAATAAATTAATATTCTCAAACAAAGGCTAATAATAGTACACTGTCACCTGTCTGTGTTGAGCAATTAATTTGCCTTTTCTGCATAGTTTTTTTGGTTAGCGTTAGTAATTTGTTTAGGTTTAGGGTTAGGTTTAGGATTTTGGTGATATTAACCCGCTATTCGTTGAATTCTAAGAGACTATAGTGTCGTACGGTTACCGTGCGAATAGCCATTACCTTCAGTGCTTCACTTTATCGTTTAACTGTTTGAGTTGACTCTTGAGATATTTAGAAGGGTTGAATTGCTCCGAGCTCAGAAACATTTTGGTTTACACTTGGTCTTGTTAAATTCAAGGTTTTCGAGAGGTGATCCCGTGAGTTAGAGGTATCAGAGGGTGGATCCATGCTCCAGTTGCTAACTGGTAACACTCTCTTGCCTTGATATGAACGGTTCCCAGTCTACCTCTTTGGGGGCCCACAGGGAAGGTTCCTTTAGGAACCCTTCTGTCCTACCTGTGGAAACTCGGAGAGGGAAACCTATGCGCAATTGGGATTGTGCATGCGTCCCGGGCATTTTGGGACCGCCACGATCTGGTGTGCCTTTGGCGCTTCAGAAAGTGGTGGAAAACAAGTGCTCGGTCGTCGCCGCTCTCGTGGAGTATCTCTGGGTGCTCCTCGAGCTGCACCGCCACAGTTATGTGGTCTGCTGTTTCTGGCCCGTTGTCAGGAGCAGCACCGGTGCCGACGTTTCCTCCTGCCTTACTAAACCTCACTAAACCTTCAGAAAGCTTTTCTCGTCCCCCGTTTAGACGCCCTTGAACCACCTTTGGAACAAGTTTTAAACAATAAAATTCCTTTAGTTCTAACATTTCATCCTTTCAAATTTAAAGTTAAAAATATTATCAATCGGAATTTTCACATTTTACAAAATGATCCTGAGACGTCAGCCATTTTCACCGATAACCCTTTGGTATCTTTTCGCCGTAATAAAAACATTCATGACTCCTTAGTACATAGTGCCCTTAAACAAAATACCTTGGCACCAGCGGGAACAATTTATTGCGGCCGTTCCCGCTGCAACACATGCCCTATTCTCAATCCCACTACAGTGCCCCCAAATTCGACCACACAATCCGTCATACTGTTTCATGCACGTCCACCAACATAATTTATTGCATTTCTTGCGATAAATACCCTAAAATCTACATCGGTGAAACTGGGCGACGCCTTTCAGACAGGTTTGCTGAACATCTTCGTTCCGTGAGGAACAATGATGTTGACAAACCTGTAGCCCGCCATTTCAACAGCTCCAACCATTTGGTTTCAGACATGAAAGTCTGTACCATCCTTCCCATCTCAGGTGGTAACGATAACCGCAAACGGCAAGAGAGGCGTCTCATTTTCACCACACATCCTCTTGGTCTTAACGAACGTTTTTTCTTTTATTTAATTTCCTACAAGTTTTTTGTTATTTTAGTTTGCTTGGAACGTTTATTATTAGCTTATGCACTTTCCTTTTCAAGTTTTTGTTTCTCACTACTAATATATTATCGCCTAATCCCCTTGGATATTGGACCCGTAATTTCTCCCACCCTCAGTCTGTTTGCTTATCAACTGTAAAAATAGCAAATGATTTAACTTTTCGCATCTCATCAATTATTAGATGGTTTATCTCCTGTGCATTTGATTGGCTACTTTCTACTTGTGACACCCTTTTGGCATATATATAAGCCCTATTTATTTTATTTCATCTCATCTTACTCTGATGAAGGGCTCCGCTCGAAACGTCAGTATCTCGTCACTAAATTCTTGGCAGTTTCTCACTTTGCTATATGTATATTGATAAGCTCGATAAACCTTTTATTCTGTTAGAAGAATTCTGTTGCTTTTATTAATATATAATCTTATTATATTATATAATTATGCATACATGTACCGGTATTTCAATGGTATTCAAGTACTGGTAACACATTTCAAAAAGATGAAATGACAAAAGTCCATAATATGCAACAAAGAACATTGCTTAATCTAATTATTTCACCAATATATCATTAATTCATGATGAAATTCCCTTCAGCTGCTTGTTGTCAGTGAGATGATACCAGTTGTTTAATCCATAATGTGTTCCACTGACACATGCAGTGAGTGTTAACCTACCCAATTATACAGTATCTATATACAGTATATATCCTACAAAAGCTGTGTAAATATATACATTGCAAGCCTAGGACTGGCATTGTCTAGGCCTAATACAGGACAAAGGTGTTTACACAAACACACTATGCGATTGACCAGACCAGCATGCCATCAGATGAGCGTATAAACACTGATTGTTATAACCAGTGTGGTGCATGTTTAGACTATTAAAGTCAGTAAAATGTAAGCCAAGCCCAAGGTGGCATCCAGCCAGGTTGGTCCTGGTTAGTCCTATAGACTTGCAGTATAAACAGAGCTATAATCTGTACTTTTTACATCCTTACCACCAGTACTTGTACTCACATATAGGCTAATTATCAAGTATTGCAATTATTCCATTGTGGATGAGGTTGCAAAGTGACCGAGTGAAACAATGGTGATGGATAATTTAAATAAAAGTATAAAATCTGCCATTCAAAATTTGTACTAACATTTGTTATTCTGCAATATTATAATAAAGCATATAATTTATTGGTATATCGTGTGTAAGGACTATACAATTTCGAGCAAAAGCCCTTCAAAGAGTGATTTCGTGATGTCTGATTGGCGCTTTCTCGATATATGAACAAACCGAAATTCAAATGATCGCTAACCCTAATCCTAACCCTAATCTTAACCCTAAATATCCTAACCCTAATCCTAACCCAAATCCTAACCTTAAAACTGACTTGGGTTGATGTTTATAACAATTTTAAATTTCGGTTGCCATGACGCTATGCCAAAAGTGAAATGTTCCGACCACAATATATTTTGAAGTACTAACCCTAAGAACTCATTCTACATATCTAATAAAAGCTTTATTAACAGCCTGTGACATACCTACAAAAATATTTTTGTAACTAATAGCTAACAGCTTGAAAAAAGCGACGACGCTTGGATTGGATTGACAAACTCCGAGTAAATATTTTAGATATTCAGACGACGATATATTTTAAACTACTAACTCTAGAAAATCATGCTATATATCAAATAAAAGCCTGAATAACATACTTGGACATGTTTGCCACAAACTATCTTTGTAACTGATTGACAGGTTTAAAAAACAGAAAACGGGTTTACCTTTAGTTTTGACGCCACGTGTAAAACTTGATTTACGAACTATTATTACGAATATATTGCATTTTCACTGCCTTTTCACGATCTTTTTGAACTCAATCTTCATTCACCGTATAACCCGACAAAACACGTACTTTTCTTTTACGGTTTCAATTTAAATATTAATTCAAACGCAGATATTTATTATTTACTATATCTAGTTACCAGGACCAAATCTCCCGATGCGGCGCATGGGCCGTTGATCTTGAATATATATATAAAATTAAACTGAATGCAATTTCAGATTCGCTTGCATTTCCCATGATAACCGACTAAACGCCGGTCGATATTAGCACCCTCGCCCACAGGCCTTCGGTCGGCGCTTCGCGCCGCGCGAGGGGATAATATTATGTTGACATTGGGTATATTGATACTCACTATGTCAGCAGAAATTGTTAGAGATTGAACAAGTACTGTGTCACCTTGATCATTGTCGACTAAGCAGACTAGGCATGTCATCCTGAATATAGGTTATATTATATGTGCATGGTGATATAAATTAGATATTATAGTACACGATGCCATATGCATTGTTACATGGCAAATATGGTATCTGCAATCTGCATTGGGCATTATTATTAGTAGTAGTATTATTAATAATAATAATAATAATAATAATAATAATACAATAATATTTATACAGGATAGCCCCTTCAATGCTAACACTGGTATCAGTATATGAGGTCTTGCTTTCTAACAAATTACAGTCCTTTTATATTTCAACGCATATTCATATATGATATATATAATTTATAATTTTAACTCAAAAGTTGTATATCCTGCACATATTGTCGATTAAGGCAATAGTTAATGGTACTACAACATGTGTGTATTTCAGGAATTCTTCACAAAATTTCTTAACTAGCATTACACACTGTAACTTGCTTCTAATACGAGAGGTACAAATCTTACAAGAATGCAAGAACGAGCAACACATATTTCAAAAGGATTAAATGAGAAAAGCCCATATACAACAAAGTACAACACTTTTAACCAACTGTACATTATATCACTAGATATATTGACCTTGTTCATGATGACCGCTAATTTAATAGATTTATTAAACCTTGTTCTTATGTGGAAAACGTAGACAAAGGTTAGATTGGATCAAATAGTGTTGAGGGAATGGGAACGAGGACAGAGTTTTATGGCAAGACTTTGCTGAACGCAGTAATCTGACCGAGCAGACTCTTGGAGATAATGCGCCTGATTTAAAAGAAAAGGAAATGCGACGAATGTACTGCTGGCCACGTGGCAGTTCAACATCGAACCGCCACACGAAAAAGTCTTATATCTGCCATCTGAGTCTCACTAGCCCAATGGTTAAAGTTTCTCACTGACGATGAGAAAGTTATGGGTTCGATTCACATCTGGGACTTAGGAATATTTTCTGAGTAATACTAATTTCGACATTTTCCTGATATGTTGAAACGTTGTGTATTTTATTTTACTCCTTTTTTCTTTGTGTTTCATGCTGGACTTTGATGTTATACTTTGATGGGATCCATCCAAAAGTGGACCAACCAAACAAGCCTAACTATAATTTAAGAGAATGACTCACTTGTCTTCTCACTGGTTGCTTCGTCCTCCAGATGTGGCGGCGTCTCGGCTCCAATAACTGTTAAGAGATGGCAATATCATTAATTTTTGAAAGATGCATTTGAACAGTTGAGGAAAGGGAAAATATGGAAGATGTAGATGAAATAGATTAGATAAATATTGAAATTGAAGGATATTTGGGCAATGAGAATCATTTTGATACTATTGCAGAAATAATGAGAAGGAAAGGGTTTCACGAAGAAAAAAATGATATTCTGGGAGAATAATGAACAAGCTCGAGGGCAATGACAAACCACCTAATCAATAATATATCTAGAAAAAGAGCAGTAAAAAAAATTAACGAAAGAAGTTTATTCAGTCTTGGAATTCATAGAAATAACTGGAATAAGTGAAACCAACAACTTGATTTCAGCTGCAGCGAATGCAGTGGCTGATATATACATAAAACAAACTATTTCAGTCGAGTGACAAGAGGCCGTTTGATGAACTGGATGAAAGGAGAAGAATGACAATGATATACCTTATGCACATAAATGTAAACATTCTGCAGCGAAATATGAGATTGTCCATATTTGTTGTCATTGTTCTTAAT
Organism: Chrysogorgia sp. JL179-B06; assembly: GCA_035772405.1. NCBI lineage: Eukaryota > Metazoa > Cnidaria > Anthozoa > Scleralcyonacea > Chrysogorgiidae > Chrysogorgia > Chrysogorgia sp. JL179-B06. Next base: position 927,259 of record JAYKKM010000134.1, read on the forward strand.
GTTGATAGGCCCTTTTTGGGATTTCGTAGTTCTGTTGGTAATAAAAAGTATGGTCGGCCATTTAAAGGTCTATACACTACGAGGTTGACGTGACCGTAACGGTTGGCACTAGATCATGTTCGAGATATGTCCAAATGTGCGGCTGCTAGGTTACAGTACAGCGGACAACTTTGGTAGGTGCCTTCGAAGTAGCCGTTCCTTGCACGTTGTAATCCACAAACTACTGGAATTGTTAAAGCATTGTAAGCAAAATCATTGGATTGTAATCAACCACAGAACAAGGATCCTACACTGTAAAAACAGACTGGTTGAAACAACCGATTTGATAGGTTATCTCAGATTCATACCGATCTGAATGGTTAAAATAACCAAATATTTTGGTTAAAATGACCGTATTTTGGTTGTTTCAACCCGTAAAAAAGGTCAATTGGTGAATCTGAGACAACCATATTTAAGCGGTTGTTTTAACCAGTCTGTTTTTACAGTGTAACCCTAACTCCCCAATAATTAACTGCTTACAATGCTTTAACAATTCCAGTAGTTTGTGGCTGAAACGTGAGGAAAAGGGTGTTCGAAGAAAGATAGATATGTTATGTATTACCTTGTTCTTTTAAAAACTCCGCTTAACTTTCTGAATAATAAACGAAATTTAAAACGGAGTTTTTTAAATAACATATATATTTCGAAGGCACCTACCAAAGTTGTCCGCTGTACTGTAAGCTAGCAGCCGCACATTTGTACATATTTTGACCATGATCTAGTGCCGACCAATGGTAATCTATCGTGTCTACCATAGATATCCACAGCCTTCAGACAACCATTGGCCAAATTTATAGACTAATTCATTGTGTGAAGATGTGACCGCTTCAGTGATCTTATCATTCTTGATCATTATCTTAACACGAAGTACAGTCAAAGTAATCTATCTCGTATGTGATGCTCTCCCCTTGGACCCTTCTCAAAAATGATTATAAACGTCTGAACCATCTTTAAGCCATGCATCACCCCTAGTTCAAACCGAAGTATTTTCTCAATCGCTTAATAAAACATGTTGTGCATGAGCTGCGTCGGCAGTGTAGAAATATAAATCAAATATCTAAATACGTTGGTGTACTGCCGAAATAGCGTATAAGTTGTCTAACGTTTCGAGTGAAGGCCCCTCGTCAAACAGTAAAACGTAAAGTGAATTAATAACTGTCGTGAGTGAAACGTTTATAATAAATAATCGCGTAAGACAAAAAATAAGCCAAACAGATGCGAGAAACAATAACAAATAATAATGAGATGTAAAAATAGGAAAGTCGTTTGCTATTTTTATCGACAATCACAAAGGATGTTAATGAGTGGGAGGTTAAATAAATAAATACTCATGGGGATTAAGTGAGACAAAGATCAATAGAATGAAAATCTTTCATTGTGACCATGGGGATGAATGGTGTCGCGTTTGGAAATGAGACGCTTTTCTTGTCTTTTACGGCAAATATTTCCACCAGAAATGAGTGACATGGCACAAACTTTCATGTCGGAATTCGAATGGTTGACACTATTAAAATGTCGGTCAACTGGTTTGTCCACATTGTTCCTGATCGAACGAAGATGTTCAGCATATCTGTTTTCAATCGAACTCGTTATATACCATCCCTTTGTATGGTCTGTTTGCTGATTATCGGTAAAAATAGCAAATGACTTTCCTATATTTACATCTTATTATTATTTGTTATTGTTTCTCGCACCTGATAAAATTGACGTTTGTCTTACGCGATTATTTATTCTTAAAAGTTTCAGTCACTGCAGTTTTCTGACAAGAAAATAAAATTAATTATTACGTAATGTTAAAAATTGAACATGGAAGTTTTGTGTAGTCTTGAAAGAAACTCTCTTTAATGGTGACTGATGTTTAGAGAATCAGCATACTAGCTAGTCTACCTTGAGGTGTTTTTTGGCAATGTTATATGCATCATGTGAAATTATCAGTTACCACAACCATTTTTCTCTCACGACTACATGTACATGTATGCAAACACAGAGGATCAACTTGTATTACTTATATCTTTTAATACTCTTGACTCTGAAGATGACCACCGCTGAGGCCACCAAAATATTAAAGAGTTACACTCGGAATACGTAGAGGTTAGGACACGGTTGATGGTTAGGATTTATACGGTTTGTGATAGCGACGTCATGAATATGCAACGGTTTTTTTTTGGTGCGTGAAATTTGGCGTTTAAATTTAAATTGACGCCAGCGCGACAAACTGCTTTCCGGAAGATGCCGCGATTCGCCGACGGCGAAAGTTATATCCCATCAAAACAAGCCATATTCCGCGCAAAATCAGCGGATGCAGTAATAGTTTTGAACAACCATGACTATAGACTTTAACAGCTGATTTCATGCCGAAACTGTAGTGTTGACGGTCAAGATAGCAATATTAAAAAGATAAATAAATTAATATTCTCAAACAAAGGCTAATAATAGTACACTGTCACCTGTCTGTGTTGAGCAATTAATTTGCCTTTTCTGCATAGTTTTTTTGGTTAGCGTTAGTAATTTGTTTAGGTTTAGGGTTAGGTTTAGGATTTTGGTGATATTAACCCGCTATTCGTTGAATTCTAAGAGACTATAGTGTCGTACGGTTACCGTGCGAATAGCCATTACCTTCAGTGCTTCACTTTATCGTTTAACTGTTTGAGTTGACTCTTGAGATATTTAGAAGGGTTGAATTGCTCCGAGCTCAGAAACATTTTGGTTTACACTTGGTCTTGTTAAATTCAAGGTTTTCGAGAGGTGATCCCGTGAGTTAGAGGTATCAGAGGGTGGATCCATGCTCCAGTTGCTAACTGGTAACACTCTCTTGCCTTGATATGAACGGTTCCCAGTCTACCTCTTTGGGGGCCCACAGGGAAGGTTCCTTTAGGAACCCTTCTGTCCTACCTGTGGAAACTCGGAGAGGGAAACCTATGCGCAATTTGGATTGTGCATGCGTCCCGGGCATTTTGGGACCGCCACGATCTGGTGTGCCTTTGGCGCTTCAGAAAGTGGTGGAAACAAGTGCTCGGTCGTCGCCGCTCTCGTGGAGTATCTCTGGGTGCTCCTCGAGCTGCACCGCCACAGTTATGTGGTCTGCTGTTTCTGGCCCGTTGTCAGGAGCAGCACCGGTGCCGACGTTTCCTCCTGCCTTACTAAACCTCACTAAACCTTCAGAAAGCTTTTCTCGTCCCCCGTTTAGACGCCCTTGAACCACCTTTGGAACAAGTTTTAAACAATAAAATTCCTTTAGTTCTAACATTTCATCCTTTCAAATTTAAAGTTAAAAATATTATCAATCGGAATTTTCACATTTTACAAAATGATCCTGAGACGTCAGCCATTTTCACCGATAACCCTTTGGTATCTTTTCGCCGTAATAAAAACATTCATGACTCCTTAGTACATAGTGCCCTTAAACAAAATACCTTGGCACCAGCGGGAACAATTTATTGCGGCCGTTCCCGCTGCAACACATGCCCTATTCTCAATCCCACTACAGTGCCCCCAAATTCGACCACACAATCCGTCATATTGTTTCATGCACGTCCACCAACATAATTTATTGCATTTCTTGCGATAAATACCCTAAAATCTACATCGGTGAAACTGGGCGACGCCTTTCAGACAGGTTTGCTGAACATCTTCGTTCCGTGAGGAACAATGATGTTGACAAACCTGTAGCCCGCCATTTCAACAGCTCCAACCATTTTGTTTCAGACATGAAAGTCTGTACCATCCTTCCCATCTCAGGTGGTAACGATAACCGCGAACGGCAAGAGAGGCGTCTCATTTTCACCACACATCCTCTTGGTCTTAACGAACGTTTTTTCTTTTATTTAATTTCCTACAAGTTTTTTGTTATTTTAGTTTGCTTGGAACGTTTATTATTAGCTTATGCACTTTCCTTTTCAAGTTTTTGTTTCTCACTACTAATATATTATCGCCTAATCCCCTTGGATATTGGACCCGTAATTTCTCCCACCCTCAGTCTGTTTGCTTATCAACTGTAAAAATAGCAAATGATTTAACTTTTCGCATCTCATCAATTATTAGATGGTTTATCTCCTGTGCATTTGATTGGCTACTTTCTACTTGTGACACCCTTTTGGCATATATATAAGCCCTATTTATTTTATTTCATCTCATCTTACTCTGATGAAGGGCTCCGCTCGAAAACGTCAGTATCTCGTCACTAAATTCTTGGCAGTTTCTCACTTTGCTATATGTATATTGATAAGCTCGATAAACCTTTTATTCTGTTAGAAGAATTCTGTTGCTTTTATTAATATATAATCTTATTATATTATATAATTATGCATACATGTACCGGTATTTCAATGGTATTCAAGTACTGGTAACACATTTCAAAAAGATGAAATGACAAAAGTCCATAATATGCAACAAAGAACATTGCTTAATCTAATTATTTCACCAATATATCATTAATTCATGATGAAATTCCCTTCAGCTGCTTGTTGTCAGTGAGATGATACCAGTTGTTTAATCCATAATGTGTTCCACTGACACATGCAGTGAGTGTTAACCTACCCAATTATACAGTATCTATATACAGTATATATCCTACAAAAGCTGTGTAAATATATACATTGCAAGCCTAGGACTGGCATTGTCTAGGCCTAATACAGGACAAAGGTGTTTACACAAACACACTATGCGATTGACCAGACCAGCATGCCATCAGATGAGCGTATAAACACTGATTGTTATAACCAGTGTGGTGCATGTTTAGACTATTAAAGTCAGTAAAATGTAAGCCAAGCCCAAGGTGGCATCCAGCCAGGTTGGTCCTGGTTAGTCCTATAGACTTGCAGTATAAACAGAGCTATAATCTGTACTTTTTACATCCTTACCACCAGTACTTGTACTCACATATAGGCTAATTATCAAGTATTGCAATTATTCCATTGTGGATGAGGTTGCAAAGTGACCGAGTGAAACAATGGTGATGGATAATTTAAATAAAAGTATAAAATCTGCCATTCAAAATTTGTACTAACATTTGTTATTCTGCAATATTATAATAAAGCATATAATTTATTGGTATATCGTGTGTAAGGACTATACAATTTCGAGCAAAAGCCCTTCAAAGAGTGATTTCGTGATGTCTGATTGGCGCTTTCTCGATATATGAACAAACCGAAATTCAAATGATCGCTAACCCTAATCCTAACCCTAATCTTAACCCTAAATATCCTAACCCTAATCCTAACCCAAATCCTAACCTTAAAACTGACTTGGGTTGATGTTATAACAATTTTAAATTTCGGTTGCCATGACGCTATGCCAAAAGTGAAATGTTCCGACCACAATATATTTTGAAGTACTAACCCTAAGAACTCATTCTACATATCTAATAAAAGCTTTATTAACAGCCTGTGACATACCTACAAAAATATTTTTTGTAACTAATAGCTAACAGCTTGAAAAAAGCGACGACGCTTGGATTGGATTGACAAACTCCGAGTAAATATTTTAGATATTCAGACGACGATATATTTTAAACTACTAACTCTAGAAAATCATGCTATATATCAAATAAAAGCCTGAATAACATACTTGGACATGTTTGCCACAAACTATCTTTGTAACTGATTGACAGGTTTAAAAAACAGAAAACGGGTTTACCTTTAGTTTTGACGCCACGTGTAAAACTTGATTTACGAACTATTATTACGAATATATTGCATTTTCACTGCCTTTTCACGATCTTTTTGAACTCAATCTTCATTCACCGTATAACCCGACAAAACACGTACTTTTCTTTTACGGTTTCAATTTAAATATTAATTCAAACGCAGATATTTATTATTTACTATATCTAGTTACCAGGACCAAATCTCCCGATGCGGCGCATGGGCCGTTGATCTTGAATATATATATAAAATTAAACTGAATGCAATTTCAGATTCGCTTGCATTTCCCGTGATAACCGACTAAACGCCGGTCGATATTAGCACCCTCGCCCACAGGCCTTCGGTCGGCGCTTCGCGCCGCGCGAGGGGATAATATTATGTTGACATTGGGTATATTGATACTCACTATGTCAGCAGAAATTGTTAGAGATTGAACAAGTACTGTGTCACCTTGATCATTGTCGACTAAGCAGACTAGGCATGTCATCCTGAATATAGGTTATATTATATGTGCATGGTGATATAAATTAGATATTATAGTACACGATGCCATATGCATTGTTACATGGCAAATATGGTATCTGCAATCTGCATTGGGCATTATTATTAGTAGTAGTATTATTAATAATAATAATAATAATAATAATAATAATAGTACAATAATATTTATACAGGATAGCCCCTTCAATGCTAACACTGGTATCAGTATATGAGGTCTTGCTTTCTAACAAATTACAGTCCTTTTATATTTCAACGCATATTCATATATGATATATATAATTTATAATTTTAACTCAAAAGTTGTATATCCTGCACATATTGTCGATTAAGGCAATAGTTAATGGTACTACAACATGTGTGTATTCAGGAATTCTTCACAAAATTTCTTAACTAGCATTACACACTGTAACTTGCTTCTAATACGAGAGGTACAAATCTTACAAGAATGCAAGAACGAGCAACACATATTTCAAAAGGATTAAATGAGAAAAGCCCATATACAACAAAGTACAACACTTTTAACCAACTGTACATTATATCACTAGATATATTGACCTTGTTCATGATGACCGCTAATTTAATAGATTTATTAAACCTTGTTCTTATGTGGAAAACGTAGACAAAGGTTAGATTGGATCAAATAGAGTTGAGGGAATGGGAACGAGGACAGAGTTTTATGGCAAGACTTTGCTGAACGCAGTAATCTGACCGAGCAGACTCTTGGAGATAATGCGCCTGATTTAAAAGAAAAGGAAATGCGATGAATGTACTGCTGGCCACGTGGCAGTTCAACATCGAACCGCCACACGAAAAAGTCTTATATCTGCCATCTGAGTCTCACTAGCCCAATGGTTAAAGTTTCTCACTGACGATGAGAAAGTTATGGGTTCGATTCACATCTGGGACTTAGGAATATTTTCTGAGTAATACTAATTTCGACATTTTCCTGATATGTTGAAACGTTGTGTATTTTATTTTACTCCTTTTTTCTTTGTGTTTCATGCTGGACTTTGATGTTATACTTTGATGGGATCCATCCAAAAGTGGACCAACCAAACAAGCCTAACTATAATTTAAGAGAATGACTCACTTGTCTTCTCACTGGTTGCTTCGTCCTCCAGATGTGGCGGCGTCTCGGCTCCAATAACTGTTAAGAGATGGCAATATCATTAATTTTTGAAAGATGCATTTGAACAGTTGAGGAAAGGGAAAATATGGAAGATGTAGATGAAATAGATTAGATAAATATTGAAATTGAAGGATATTTGGGCAATGAGAATCATTTTGATACTATTGCAGAAATAATGAGAAGGAAAGGGTTTCACGAAGAAAAAAATGATATTCTGGGAGAATAATGAACAAGCTCGAGGGCAATGACAAACCACCTAATCAATAATATATCTAGAAAAAGAGCAGTAAAAAAAATTAACGAAAGAAGTTTATTCAGTCTTGGAATTCATAGAAATAACTGGAATAAGTGAAACCAACAACTTGATTTCAGCTGCAGCGAATGCAGTGGCTGATATATACATAAAACAAACTATTTCAGTCGAGTGACAAGAGGCCGTTTGATGAACTGGATGAAAGGAGAAGAATGACAATGATATACCTTATGCACATAAATGTAAACATTCTGCAGCGAAATATGAGATTGTCCATATTTGTTGTCATTGTTCTTAATGTTGATAGGCCCTTTTTGGGATTTCGTAGTTCTGTTGGTAATAAAAAGTATGGTCGGCCATTTAAAGGTCTATACACTACGAGGTTGACGTGACCGTAACGGTTGGCACTAGATCATGTTCGAGATATGTCCAAATGTGCGGCTGCTAGGTTACAGTACAGCGGACAACTTTGGTAGGTGCCTTCGAAGTAGCCGTTCCTTGCACGTTGTAATCCACAAACTACTGGAATTGTTAAAGCATTGTAAGCAAAATCATTGGATTGTAATCAACCACAGAACAAGGATCCTACACTGTAAAAACAGACTGGTTGAAACAACCGATTTGATAGGTTATCTCAGATTCATACCGATCTGAATGGTTAAAATAACCAAATATTTTGGTTAAAATGACCGTATTTTGGTTGTTTCAACCCGTAAAAAAGGTCAATTGGTGAATCTGAGACAACCATATTTAAGCGGTTGTTTTAAACCAGTCTGTTTTTACAGTGTAACCCTAACTCCCCAATAATTAACTGCTTACAATGCTTTAACAATTCCAGTAGTTTGTGGCTGAAACGTGAGGAAAAGGGTGTTCGAAGAAAGATAGATATGTTATGTATTACCTTGTTCTTTTAAAAACTCCGCTTAACTTTCTGAATAATAAACGAAATTTAAAACGGAGTTTTTTAAATAACATATATATTTCGAAGGCACCTACCAAAGTTGTCCGCTGTACTGTAAGCTAGCAGCCGCACATTTGTACATATTTTGACCATGATCTAGTGCCGACCAATGGTAATCTATCGTGTCTACCATAGATATCCACAGCCTTCAGACAACCATTGGCCAAATTTATAGACTAATTCATTGTGTGAAGATGTGACCGCTTCAGTGATCTTATCATTCTTGATCATTATCTTAACACGAAGTACAGTCAAAGTAATCTATCTCGTATGTGATGCTCTCCCCTTGGACCCTTCTCAAAAATGATTATAAACGTCTGAACCATCTTTAAGCCATGCATCACCCCTAGTTCAAACCGAAGTATTTTCTCAATCGCTTAATAAAACATGTTGTGCATGAGCTGCGTCGGCAGTGTAGAAATATAAATCAAATATCTAAATACGTTGGTGTACTGCCGAAATAGCGTATAAGTTGTCTAACGTTTCGAGTGAAGGCCCCTCGTCAAACAGTAAAACGTAAAGTGAATTAATAACTGTCGTGAGTGAAACGTTTATAATAAATAATCGCGTAAGACAAAAAATAAGCCAAACAGATGCGAGAAACAATAACAAATAATAATGAGATGTAAAAATAGGAAAGTCGTTTGCTATTTTTATCGACAATCACAAAGGATGTTAATGAGTGGGAGGTTAAATAAATAAATACTCATGGGGATTAAGTGAGACAAAGATCAATAGAATGAAAATCTTTCATTGTGACCATGGGGATGAATGGTGTCGCGTTTGGAAATGAGACGCTTTTCTTGTCTTTTACGGCAAATATTTCCACCAGAAATGAGTGACATGGCACAAACTTTCATGTCGGAATTCGAATGGTTGACACTATTAAAATGTCGGTCAACTGGTTTGTCCACATTGTTCCTGATCGAACGAAGATGTTCAGCATATCTGTTTTCAATCGAACTCGTTATATACCATCCCTTTGTATGGTCTGTTTGCTGATTATCGGTAAAAATAGCAAATGACTTTCCTATATTTACATCTTATTATTATTTGTTATTGTTTCTCGCACCTGATAAAATTGACGTTTGTCTTACGCGATTATTTATTCTATAAAAGTTTCACTTACTGCAGTTTTCTGACAAGAAAATAAAATTAATTATTAAGTAATGTTAAAAATTGAACATGGAAGTTTTGTGTAGTCTTGAAAGAAACTCTCTTTAATGGTGACTGATGTTTAGAGAATCAGCATACTAGCTAGTCTACCATGAGGTTTTTTTGGCAATGTTATATGCATCATGTAAAAGCATCAGTTACCACAACCATTTTTCTCTCTCACGGCTACATGTATACATGTATGCAAACACAGATGATCAACTTGTATTAATATCTTTTAATACTCTTGACTCTGAAGATGACCACCGCCGAGGCCACCAAAATATTAAAGAGTTACACTCGGAATACGTAGGTTAGGACACGGTTAATCGTTAGGATTTATACGGTTTGTGATAGCTGAATAATATGCAACTGCTTTCCGGAAGATGCCGCCATTCGCCGACGGCGAAAGTTATATGCCATCAAAACAAGCCATATTCCGCACAAAATCAGCGGATGCAGTAATGGTTTTGATCAACCATGACTATAGACTTTATCAGCTGATTTCATGCCGAAACTGTAGTGTTGACGGTCGAGATAGCAAAAGACAGGCAAATAAATTAATATTCTCAAACAAAGGTTAATAATAGTACACTGTCACCTGTCTGTCTTGAGCAATTAATTTGCCTTTTCTGCATAGTTTTGTTGGTTAGCGTTAGTAATTTGTTTAGGTTTAGGGTTAGGTTTAGGATTTTGGTGATATTAACCCGCTATTCGTTGAATTCTAAGAGACTATAGTGTCGTACGGTTACCGGCCATTACCTTCAGTCCTTCACTTTATCTTTTAACTGTTTGAGAAGGGTTGAATTGCTCCGAGCTCCGAAACATTTAGACACATATTGAAATACTTAAAATCACTTATGCTATATATGTCATTAGAAACCCATTGATCATTCAAAATTGTGGTGTAAGTTTGAAGTTTGTAGCTATGATGGAAAAATTTGAAAGTGTGTAAAGTGCGGTGTAAACATGAAAAATGTGAAAGTGTGTAATGTAATGAATATATATATATATATATATATATATATATATATATATATATATTATATATATATATATATATATATATATATATATATATATATATATATATATATATATATATATATATATATATATATATATATATATATATATATATATATATATATATATATATATATATATATATATATATATATATATATATATATATATATATATATTATTTTGACAGTTGAAATTAAATGCATGCAGTTCAAAATATATACCATTTGTTCTTTATAATACTGCAGAATAGTACAAATTTTGAAATGGCATGTACAGTATGTTTATTATTTTATTAAAATTATAAATACTATGCCTGATAATTAGCATATATGTATATATATATATATATATATATATATATATATATATATATATATATATATATATATATATATATATATATATATATATATATATATATATATATATATATATATATATATATATATATATATATATATATATATATATATATATATATATATAAAATGAAGCGAATAGTTTGCAATCGTCTAAGAGTGCTCAATACCTTGAGTGGTAGAGCGAATTGTATAACTTATAAACTTAAAATATTGTTTGCTACTCCGAGTTTCACGCAAATGCGATCATCAGGCAATAATGGAACTGATTCTGTAGTCCTTCTTTTATAGTATGCGTTACGTCATGGTGTGTGGGAGACCTTATGAGTCATTATATATATATATATATATATAGACCTTCGCCCACCTCAAAACTGGTCCGCTACAACTTGCTTCACCTGTAAAAGAATCTTCAGGTCACTGCCTGAAGATTCTTTTACAGGTGAAGCAAGTTGTAGCGGACCAGTTTTGAGGTGGGCGAAGGTCTGTTATTTGCTCTAACTGTGTGTTGTTGAGCACTCTTTGCATTTCGTAGACCGGAACCTACACGTATATATATATATATATATATATATATATATATATATATATATATATATATATATATATATATATATATATATATATATATATAGAAAGGATTTATGGTGAAGAAAAATTTCGAGTGTTGGAATACATACATTTTAAGACCAAACCGGGACCAGTTGCGAAAAATGCAACTTCAAGGCCTTCCGGCTGGAATTGAACCCGCGACCCTGCGATGCTATAGTGCAGCGCTCTGACCAGTCACGAGTTCTGTATATATGGTGGTAATGGCGGGATAAGATTCTGGGTATATTATAATATTTTCGCAACTGGTTCCGGTTTGGTCTTAAAATGTATGTATTCCAACACTCGAAATTTTCCTTCACCATAAATCCTTTCAACATGTAGTTTGATCGAGTGAAATGCCAAATATTACCTATAATAAATGTAATAATAGATGTAAATAGACGATACAATACTTGGATGATTGTCATGCAAGCTAATATCTTCAGAAAAATTATTCTGTGTCCTGATTTCCGGTGAGACGCTCTAAAGCCTGGTTTCCATATGATCGCTACGATCGCTACGATCGCTCAATTTTAAAACCGGCGATCGTAGCGATCATAATTATGGAAACCACACACTCAGCGATCCTGGCGATCGCAGCGATCGCAGCGATCGTAGCGATCGCGATCGCCGAGATAGAAACTGTTCTATCTCGGCGATCGCAGCGATCGCAGCGATTATATGGAAACACTGGTTCAGCGATCCTGCAGGCGATCTCAGCGATCGGTATGTACTCCAGCGACATTCGGCTATATATCTATAAAACACATTACTGTGGTAAGATTAAACGGTTCCTTCATTGTATACATCACGCAAATTTAGATAAATCAGTGAAACTAAAGCATTTTATGTAAATATTTTATGTAAATAGCTGTAAAAGAATTTTATCTGTCTTGAAGACGTATAGCTGTGCCCGAAGCTGTGGGATAAGAGTGTGAAAAGCTCCAAGCTCTTCTCTCATTCGAAATATCTGTCGAACTCAAAAACGACGTTTCCTTGGCGCAAGTTCGTCCAAACAAACTAGGACGAGATTAGTACTTTTAAAATGCAATCCGAACGAGTTCTTTTTACGGGATTATACGTTCGATTATACGTTCGACACATGATAAATTCGATCATGTTTGAAACCGACGTCAAATATTGTCGAACCTAACGGTGTATTAGATTTGACACATGATACATTCGACGTTTGAAATAGGCCTTACTGATAAGAGCAACTAGAATAAAAAACCGCTGTTCTTGCGATAGTAAAAGAAAGTTAATGTCTTTGTTTACTTCGTCCATGACGATCGCCACGATCGCTACGATAGCCGGTTTTAAAATTGAGCGATCGTAGCGATTATATGGAAACATGACAATCGCCGCGATCGCTACGATCGCCGGTTTTAAAATTGAGCGATCGCAGCGATCGTAGCGATCGTAGCGATCGTAGCGATCGTAGCGATCATAATATGGAAACCAGGCTTAACCATTGAGCACCCGAGACTAAGATGTAGAGTGAAGGTTACAATGATGTACTGATTCGATTGATATGTCTGCCTATATGCAGCTCGCATTCGCGTACAGTAGTGTATATATTAACACATCCAAGTATTACTGATATATAGTAACTGCTGCATAGGGAGTACATATATCATTCGAACCAGTACATCATTGTAACCTCTCTACGTCTGAATCTCAATGGCTCAATGGTTAAAGGCCGTTACTCGACTCAGATGTAGAGTGAAGATTACAATGATGTACTGATTCGATTGATATGTCTGCCTATATGCAGCTCGCATTCGCGTACAGTAGTGTATATATTAACACATCCAAGTATTACTGATATATAGTAACTGCTGCATAGGGAGTACATGTATCATTCGAACCAGTACATCATTGTAACCTCTCTACGTCTGAATCTCAATGGCTCAATGGTTAAAGGCCGTTACTGGCAATAAGGTTATAATTTTTTCAACCTTGAATAATTTTTCTCAGGATATGAACTTGACGTCCATGTATTATATACTGGCATGTATTCTATATATAATCTGTGTTTACAGTACTCCATCCATTATGGAACATGCGTGTTATAGGCCTACAGTAGCTGGCCTATAGTGGGCCACAACTTATCATGTCTGTCAATGTAAAATACTCAAATCTTCATTCACCGTATAACCCGACAAAACACGTACTTTTCTTTTACGGTTTCAATTTAAAGGGGGTCTACAGTCGCATCTGCGCATGTCCAAGTGTTTGTTTACATCTCATGTTTACATCAGTACTGGGCTCGTGTTACTTTACGAAGTTGCAGCAAGGAATTAGCTTCACGCTCGAAGATTTGGAAATCAGTCAAGCAGAACAGTTCGCTGCATTACCTCACATTGATAACATAAACTGCGTGCAAATGTCGTGATCACTGTCTTCAAGGAAAGGGCAGAAATTTCTGTCCATGTAGAAGTCTGAATAACTTTTGTTCAAGCGCATGCCATGGCGAAGACTTCGGTCGCGACTGTGATATAGCGGTATAAAGTTTATTATTTTTATTGTATTCTGAGCAACGGACTAAAATCGGGACTGGAATCATTGTAGCGTGTGACGCTAATTTTCTTACTATTGTATATATTTTATACGTCTTTGGGCTTCAATGGCTTCATCCGCGCAAAGTTGAAAGTTGATATTCTGTACTTTTTATCGTTCAATTTCCAAATTGTGACACAACCTCGACTTTGGAATTCTAATACTTCAAGTACTGGCCCTCCAGTCGAACCATCAGGTCGAAAGAAAAGAGTACTACAGATGCTTCCAGACTAAAGTTTACTTACAGTTACTCGACGCTTTTGAGAGATGGAAAACGGTAAAGGGAGAAAATAATATAACGAATAACAAAACAAGGAAGTTGCGGAAAATTATGCTACCTGAAGAAATAACTAACGATGCATTCAGAATCATATACTATTAAATATACAGAATGTTTTAAAGGAAATTGAAAGACAAAATCGACCAGCAAATACAGAAATATATAATTTCACCTTTGCGCGGATGAAGCCCAAAGACGTATAATAAATATATGTATAATAGTAAGAAAATTAGCGTCACAAGCTACAAAGATTCCAGTCCCGATTTTAGAAATAAATTACATATAGTTGGATACAATAAAAAATAATAAACTTACCGCCATATATCACTGTCGCTGTCTCGTCTGTTGTTCATACATAATTACCGAAGTCTTCGCCATGGCACGCGTTTTGTACAAAGGTTATTCAGACTTCTACATGGACAGAAATTTCTGCCTTTTCCTCGAAGACAGTGATCACGACATTTGCACGTAGTTATGTTATCTATGTTAGGTATTGCAGTGAACTGTTTCTACTTGACTGATTTCCAAATCTTCAAGCATGAAACTTCCTTGCTGCACCTTCGTAAAGTAACATGAGCCCAGTACTGATGTAAACATGAGATGTAAACAAACACTTGGACATGCGAAGATGCGACTGTAGACCCCCTTTAAATATTAATTCAAATGCAGATATTTATTATTTACCATATCTAGTTACCAGGGCCAAATTTCCCGATGCCGCGCATGGGCCGTTGATCTTGAATATATATATAAAATTAAACTGCATGCAATTTCAGATTCGCTTCCATTTCCCGTGATAAGGGACTAAACGCCGGTCGATATTAGCACCCTCGCCCTCAGGCCTTCGGCCGGCGCTTCTCGCCGGGGATAAGATTATGTTGACATTGAGAATGTTGACACTCACTATGTCAGCAGAAATTGTTAGAGATTGAACAAGTACTGTGACACCTAGATCATTGTCGACTAAGCAGACTAGGCATGTCATCCTGAATATAGGTTATATATGTGCATGGTGATATAATTTAGATATTAGTACACAATGCCATATGCTTTGTTACATGGCAAATATGGTATCTGCAATCTGCATTGGGCATTATTATTAGTAGTAGTATTAATGGAAACTTTATTAAATGATTTTTTTAGATAATATACAACTGTAAATCTCGCTTATTTAAGGTAACTTACAATCGGCTACTTGAATCAACACCAACAATATATAACTAATAACTATACATAACAACATAAAACAAATATATAGCACAATAATTTTAAAAAGTTAGCAGTTCGGGATTTGTCTATTCCTTGTTTCGGCAACAGAATATATAATAGGTGGTTCTGATTGCGATCGTCGTCATTCTCTTAATACAATAATTTTGGTGAGTCTTGTCAAGACTAAGATCATTTAGCATTTCTACGAATGTAGAACATTCTGCTGCAAAGACACCAAGGGAGCTGATCGATAGGTTTACAAATTTAACTGATCTGAATTGTTCACTTTGACTTTGTTCCCTAATCAATTCTGAATATTTGGATTTTTACGATCGATGTTGTTTTGAAGATTGGACTCAAAACCAACAGTCAGTTCAACAATGTAGAGGCATCCACTTGCAGTTGATAGAAGCAAGTCTGGACGGTATGTGTCACCAGTTATTATGGATGGACTTTTATAACCAGGAAGATCAACATAAAGACTTGAACCACTTACGGTCTGTAGGGTCGTTGTTAGAAAGTTCAAGATAGAGTCGTGTCTCCATGTAAATCGTTCTAGGTACGACTGGCAACCTGCCACTACGTGAAGAAAGAGTTTCCTTTGCCAGACAAAGAGAGCAATCTGAAATTGGTAATATACCCCATCTTGCAAGGTTTTGGCGCGTCGGGAGAGAGTTATTCATATATCGTATCGTAAAATTAAAAATATTTTTCGGGAGATTGGACTGAGACGCACACCATATTTTCGTAAGCTGGGGAAAGGAGAACTTAGTAATATTGGAGAAAAAGGATCCCTGACAGGTTAAATGGTTATGAAGTCTATCCTCTTGTCCAGAGCGAAAGTCCTTAAGAACTTGCTTGGTGGAGTTATAGACATCATACTGGATATTTGTGCTGTTACTAGTTGACTTCCAGAGTTCATTGATTGCTTGGTTTGGAGATGTTTTAAGAGCTGTACGGAGAATTGTTTGGCATTGTGTGAATTTGACAGATGGAGGACAAATATTAAGACCAAATTTGTTTCTGGTGAGGTAGACAGTACTAAGTGTTCCTGATATAGGTATTTCAAGCCATTTACGAATATAACTGTTCGCTATAGAATCAATGTTTTCTGAAATCCAAGTTTTTGATAAAGTAGTAACAGTAAAATGCCAGGATATTTTGGACAAAACATAGCGACTGTACAAGAGGATTTTATTTTTTGGATGTAGTGGCTTGGAATCAATATCAGTCATTAGTTCGTCAATGAGGGAGGTAAGTTCAGACTTGTGTTGTTGATCGGACATATTGAAATCAAAGTATCTTCCTAAATATTTAAAATACTCGGGAATTTTGGTCGCTGGAATTAGTTGATTATTAATGAGGAGTTTCGGTAGATATTGGATGGATTTTGTTACAGCTTTTTTAATGCCAAAAGTACTACACTTATCAACCCGTACAATCATGTTGGACCATTGGCACCAAATAGAAAAGCGGTTCAATAATAATAATAATAATAATAATAATAATAATAATAATAATACAATAATATTTGTACAGGATAGCCCCTTCAATGCTAACACTGACAAATTACAGTCGTTACATATTTCAACGCATATTCATATATGATATATATAATTTATAATTTTAACTCAAAAGTTGTATATCCTGCACATATTGTCAATTAAGGCAATAGTTAATGGTGCTACAACATGTATGTATTCAGGAATTCTTCACAGAATTTCTTAACTAGCATTACACAATGTAACTTGCTTCTAATACGAGAGGTACCAATCCTACAAGAATGCAAGAACCAGCAACACATATTTCAAAAGGATGAAATGATACATATACAACAAAGTACAGCACTTTTTTCCTACTGTACATTATATCACTACATAAATTGACCTTGTTCATGAATATATATGGGGGTCTTGTTTTCTAACAAATTTCAGTTATTACATATTTCAAACACATATTCATATGATATATATCATTTACAATTTTAACTAAAAGTTGTATATCCTGCACATATTGTCAATTGAGGAATAGATAATGGTGCTACAACATGTATGTATTCATGAACAGATTGATTGAGACATGAAATATAGCTCTTTACGGGTAGATATGATGTTAAAATGCCTTTACAGAATTTCTTAACTAGCATTACACAATGTAACTTGCTTCTAATACAAGAGGTACCAATCCTACAAGAATACACATATTTCAAATGGATGAAATGAGAAAAGCCCATATACAACAAAGTACAACACTTTTAACCAACTGTACATTATATCACTAGATATATTGACTTTGTTCATGATGACCGCTAATTTAATAGATTTATTAAACCTTGTTCTTATGTGGAAAACGTAGACAAAGGTTAGATTGGATCAAATAGAGTTGAGGGAATGGGAACGATGACAGAGTTTTATGGCAAGACTTTGCTGAACGCAGTAATCAGACCGAGCAGACTCTTCGAGATAATGCGCCTGATTTAAGAGAAAAGGAAATGCGATGAATGTACTGCTGGCCACGTGGCAGTTCAACCTCGAACCGCCACACGAAAAAGTCTTATATCTGCCATTTGAGTCTCACTAGCCCAATGGTTAAAGTTTCTCACTGACGATGATAAAGTTATGGGTTCGATTCACATCTGGAACTTAGGAATATTTTCTGAGTAATACTAATTTCGACATTTTCCTGATATGTTGAAACGTTGTGTATTTTATTTTACTCCTTTTTTCTTTGTGTTTCATGCTGGACTTTGATGTTATTCTTTGATGGGATCCATCCAAAAGTGGACCAACCAGACAAGCCTAACTATAATTTAAGAGAATGACTCACCTGTCTTCTCACTGGTTGCTTCGTCCTCCAGATGTGGCGGCGTCTTGGCTCCACTAACTGTTAAAATATGGCAATATCATTAATTTTTGAAAGATGCATTTGAACAGTTGAGGAAAGGGCAAATATGGAAGATGTAGATGAAATAGATTAGATAAATATTTAAATTGAAGGATATTTGAACAATGAGAATCATTTTGATACTATTGCAGAAATAATGAGAAGGAAAGGGTTTCACGAAGAAAAAAATGATATTCTGGGAGAATAATGAACAAGCTCGAGGGCAATGACAAACCACCTAATCAATAAGATATCTAGAAAAAGAGCAGTAAAAAAAAATAACGAAAGAAGTTTATTCAGTCTTGGAATTCATAGAAATAACTGGAATAAGTGAAACCAACAACTTGATTTCAGCTGCAGCGAATGCAGTGGCTGATATATACATAAAACAAGCTATTTCAGTCGAGTGGACAAGAGGCCGTTTGATGAACTGGATGAAAGGAGAAGAATGACAATGATATAACATATGCACATAAATGTAAACATTCTGCAGCGAAATATGAGATTGTCCATATTTGTTGTCATTGTTCTTAATGTTGATAGGCCCTTTTGGGGATTTCGTAGTTCTGTTGGTAATAAAAAGTATGGTCGGCCATTTAAAGGTCTATACACTACGAGGTTGACGTGACCGTAACGGTTGGCACTAGATCATGTTCGAGATATGTCCAAATGTGCGGCTGCTAGGTTACAGTACAGCGGACAACTTTGGTAGGTGCCTTCGAAGTAGCCGTTCCTTGCACGTTGTAATCCACAAACTACTGGAATTGTTAAAGCATTGTAAGAAAAATCATTGGATTGTAATCAACCACAGAACAAGGATCCTACACTGTAAAAACAGACTGGTTGAAACAACCGATTTGATAGGTTATCTCAGATTCATACCGATCTGAATGGTTAAAATAACCAAATATTTTGGTTAAAATGACCGTATTTTGGTTGTTTCAACCCGTAAAAAATGTCAATTGGTGAATCTGAGACAACCATATTTAAGCGGTTGTTTTAACCAGTCTGTTTTTACAGTGTAACCCTAACTCCCCAATAATTAACTGCTTACAATGCTTTAACAATTCCAGTAGTTTGTGGCTGCAACGTGAGGAAAAGGGTGTTCGAAGAAAGATAGATATGTTATGTATTACCTTGTTCTTTTAAAAACTCCGCTTAACTTTCTGAATAATAAACGAAATTTAAAACGGAGTTTTTTAAATAACATATATATTTCGAAGGCACCTACCAAAGTTGTCCGCTGTACTGTAAGCTAGCAGCCGCACATTTGTACATATTTCGCACTGATCTCAAAAATAGGACTGGATTGAGCTTTCTATTGTATCTGACGAGCTTATTTTGAAGCCTGTATATTTGCATAATGCAAATTGATTGACGAGAGATCATCAAAAGCTCCGAGTTTGCAAGCAAATCGAAATGCGACGCTCGCAAAATAGGTTTAGTGTCTGGCCAATATATTTTCTTTGTTGACATTAAATGCATAAAATCTTAAACCTAATTTGACGTCTCATATTAGGCTTCTCTTACTGGATAATTAGAGCAAACGGCGGCCATATTGGAGTGACCTCATTATGAATACAGTGGTGAATCGGAGAGGAAAGGCAGAATTCTGACATTTAATAACTGTCCAGCGAGTATGTTTCCTTTGCTAAAGTTAAATAGCAAATGTCAGAATCCTCCTCAACATGTCTGTGATGCCACAGTACTCCTTAGGTGGTCACTCCAATATGGCCGCTGTTGGCTTCATTTTTGTAACAACAGAAGCTCGATCCAGTCCTATTTTTGAGATCAGTGATATTTCGACCATGATCTAGTGCCGACCAATGGTAATCTATCGTGTCTACCATAGATATCCACAGCCTTCAGACAACCATTGGCCAAATTTATAGACTAATTCATTGTGTGAAGATGTGACCGCTTCAGTGATCTTATCATTCTTGATCATTATCTTAACACGAAGTACAGTCAAAGTAATCTATCTCGTATGTGATGCTCTCCCCTTGGACCCTTCTCAAAAATGATTATAAACGTCTGAACCATCTTTAAGCCATGCATCACCCCTAGTTCAAACCCAAGTATTTTCTCAATCGCGTAATAAAACATGTTGTGCATGAGCTGCGTCGGCAGTGTAGAAATATAAATCAAATATCTAAATACGTTGGTGTACTGCCGAAATAGCGTATAAGTTGTCTAACGTTTCGAGTGAAGGCCCTCGTCAAACAGTAAAACGTAAAGTGAATTAATAACTGTCGTGAGTGAAACGTTTATAATAAATAATCGCGTAAGACAAAAAATAAGCCAATCAGCCGCGAGAAACAATAACAAATAATAATGAGATGTAAAAATAGGAAAGTCGTTTGCTATTTTTATCGACAATCACAAAGGATGTTAATGAGTGGGAGGTTAAATAAAGAAATACTCAGGGGGATTAAGTGAGACAAAGATCAATAGAATGAAAATCTTTCATTGAGACCACGGGGGGGGATGAATGGTGTTGCGTTTGAAAATGAGACGCTTTTCTTGTCTTTTACGGCAAATATTTCCACCAGAAATGAGTGACATGGCACAAACTTTCATGTCGGAATTCGAATGGTTGACACTATTAAAATGTCGGTCAACTGGTTTGTCCACATTGTTCCTGATCGAACGAAGATGTTCAGCATATCTGTTTTCAATCGAACTCGTTATATACCATCCCTTTGTATGGTCTGTTTGCTGATTATCAGTAAAAATAGCAAATGACTTTCCTATATTTACATCTTATTATTATTTGTTATTGTTTCTCGCACCTGATAAAATTGACGTTTGTCTTACGCGATTATTTATTCTTAAAAGTTTTAGTCACTGCAGTTTTCTGACAAGAAAATAAAATTAATTATTACGTAATGTTAAAAATTGAACATGGAAGTTTTGTGTAGTCTTGAAAGAAACTCTCTTTAATGGTGACTGATGTTTAGAGAATCAGCATACTAGCTAGTCTACCTTGAGGTGTTTTTTGGCAATGTTATATGCATCATGTGAAATTATCAGTTACCACAACCATTTTTCTCTCACGACTACATGTACATGTATGCAAACACAGAGGATCAACTTGTATTACTTATATCTTTTAATACTCTTGACTCTGAAGATGACCACCGCTGAGGCCACCAAAATATTAAAGAGTTACACTCGGAATACGTAGAGGTTAGGACACGGTTGATGGTTAGGATTTATACGGTTTGTGATAGCGACGTCCTGAATATGCAACGGTTTTTTTGGTGCGTGAAATTTGGCGTTTAAATTTAAATTGACGCCAGCGCGACAAACTGCTTTCCGGAAGATGCCGAGATTCGCCGACGGCGAAAGTTATATCCCATCAAAACAAGCCATATTCCGCGCAAAATCAGCGGATGCAGTAATAGTTTTGAACAACCATGACTATAGACTTTAACAGCTGATTTCATGCCGAAACTGTAGTGTTGACGGTCAAGATAGCAATATTAAAAAGATAAATAAATTAATATTCTCAAACAAAGGCTAATAATAGTACACTGTCACCTGTCTGTGTTGAGCAATTAATTTGCCTTTTCTGCATAGTTTTTTTGGTTAGGGTTAGCAATTTGGTTAGGATTAGGGTTAGGTTTAGGATTTTGGTGATATTAACCCGCTATTCGTTGAATTCTAAGAGACTATAGTGTCGTACGGTTACCGTGCGAATAGCCATTACCTTCAGTGCTTCACTTTATCGTTTAACTGTTTGAGTTGACTCTTCAGATATTTAGAAGGGTTGAATTGCTCCGAGCTCAGAAACATTTTGGTTTACACTTGGTCTTGTTAAATTCAAGGTTTTCGAGAGGTGATCCCGTGAGTTAGAGGTATCAGAGGGTGGATCCATGCTCCAGTTGCTAACTGGTAAAAAATCTCTTGCCTTGATATGAACGGTTCCCAGTCTACCTCTTTGGGGGCCCACAGGGAAGGTTCCTTTAGGAACCCTTCTGTCCTACCTGTGGAAACTCGGAGAGGGAAACCTTATGTGCATGCGTCCCGGGCATTTTGGGACCGCCACGATCTAGTGTGCCTTTGGCGCTTCAGAAAGTGGTGGAAACAAGTGCTCGGTCGTCGCCGCTCTCGTGGAGTATCTCTGGGTGCTCCTCGAGCTGCACCGCCACAGTTATGTGGTCTGCTGTTTCTGGCCCGTTGTCAGGAACAGCACCGGTGCCGACGTTTCCTCCCGCCTTACTAAACCTCCTTGACCATCCTGCCACCACCGTACCCACCGCTGAACCAACCTGGACCGTATCCTACAAAGCCGACCTCCTGACCGCCACTCTTTCCTGGTCAACGCCTGTTCCTGATTCTTCTGCCGCCTCTCCGACCGCCTCTCCGCTGTCTTCCTCACCGTCCTTCGACGCCGGCTACTTCTCCGCCAGCCCTCCAGCCAACAACTATAACTCTTCGCCTATCAAGATGCGCTCGTTTGCCGATGTGGTCGCCTCTTCGCCCGTCGCTCCGACTAACGCTTCGCCGTCCTGGGAACCTGACACCAGCGACGTGGCCGTCCAGACACCTTCTACGATTAATTACAAACCACAACAGGAAGATGCCCAGACAACCACCGAGCCAACGCCAGCCACTTCGACCGCCAGCCAAATAATCTTCACCGAAACGTCCGCATCAACAACCCAAACTCCAACCACCTCTCCCGCTGTTCTTGGACCAACTACCTCTGCCACTCAGACCGATGTTGCTCCTACTACCTGCTCGGTTCAAACTCAATCGCCTGCGCCAAAACGTTCCAAAACTAAAAGCAAAGGCACTCAATCTTTTACGAAATCGAAATCTTTGGCCTGTCAAACCGTCCAAGCGTCACCGATAAACAATGCCGATATGGGGTCAACGGAAGCTCAATCCACGAATTTAATTAACCAAAACCTACGAAAGAGCTATCCTGAGACCACCTTCTCGACTTGAAAACTCTGCCGCCAAACCAACTTGCCTTTCGAAGACCCCCGCAGACATTACCTTGAATGCCTGGCCCATCCGATGTTCGGCGGCAACAAAAGTGGGAAACTCGAAGACTTACTCCAGATACTAGCCAGTGCGATCTGCTCAACCTACCCGCTGGCGCCAACAACACTGTCCTATTTGAATGTAATACTACAACGAGCAAGGACAGCGAAATCGAACCCAGTTGGATGGACGATATGAAAGTATATGGAACCGAGCCTGAATCATATGACGATTACTACGACTATGCGGAAGAATGTGACCACGAGGAAGACTACGAGGAAGACTACGAGGAAGACTACGCCGATGAATAACATGATGGAAGCTCCTAACTGAGCTTTCACACACACTTTAACTTATATTTTCAACCTTTTATGTTTAATGGTTCCAATTCCACATATGAAATGCGGAAATTTCATATGTGATAGCTCATTTCACATGTGGAAATTTCATATGTGATTGCTCGTTTCACATGTGGAAATTTCATATGTGATTGCTCGTTTCACATGTGGAAATTTCATATGTATGTGAAAAGGTTCAAATTCCAACATATGGAATTTTCACATGTGAAATTAGATGTGAAATTTTCGTAAGGGTATGCTATAATATCAGATGAGCGTAAATGCTGATTGTTATAGCCAGTATGGTGTATGTTTACACTATTAAAGTCAATAAAATGTAAGCCAGGCCCAGGTCGTTGCTGGCCAGGTTGGTCCTATAGACTTGCAATATATGCAAACAGAGCTAAAGTCTGTAATTTTTTACATCCTTACTACAAGACACCAGTATACTCTATATCAGCTAATTTTTTAGTTTTGCAATGAGTGTTGTCTGACTATATATTGATAAGTAAAAAAGTAGAGTGCTGCGTAGACAGTGTTTTGAATATAATTATAGCAAAGTGAATTTAGTGACGAGACACTGACGTTTCGAGCGAAGCCCTTCATCAGAGTAAGACGAGATGAAATAAAATAAATAGGGCTTATGCGAAAAGTTAAATCATTTGCTATGTTTACAGTTGATCAGCAAATAAATCAGCGATAATATATTAGCAGTAAGAAACAAAAACTTGAAAAGGAAAGTACATAAGCTAATAATAAAACGTTCCAAGCAAACTAAAATAACAAAAAACTTGTAGGAAATTAAATAAAAGAAAAACGTTCGTTAAGTCCAAGAGGATGTGTGTGCCAAGTTTAAAAATGAGAGGCTTCTCTTGCCGTTTGCGGTTATCGTTACCACCTGAGATGGGAAGGATGGCACAGACTTTCATGTCTGAAACCAAATGGTTGGAGCTGTTGAAATGGCGGGCTACAGGTTTGTCAACATCATTGTTCCTCACGGAACGAAGATGTTGATTCGATGAAAAACGTCGGTCTCGTACAAGCTTACTGACTCCCATAGTTATCTATTTTCATCCTGTCATCCCAACCACACTAAGCAATCTATCCCTTACTCTCAATTCTTGCCTCTTCGCCGCTTATGTAGCGACGACCATGATTTTTCAAGACAAATCAATATAAATGAGATATTTTTTTTGTTCAACTGGTTACCCTACCAACCTTCTAGACCTCACCGTTCAGAAAGCTTTTCTCGTCCCCCGTTTAGACGCCCTTGAACCACCTTTGGAACAAGTTTTAAACAATAAAATTCCTTTAGTTCTAACATTTCATCCTTTCAAATTTAAAGTTAAAAATATTATCAATCGGAATTTTCACATTTTACAAAATGATCCTGAGACGTCAGCCATTTTCACCGATAACCCTTTGGTATCTTTTCGCCGTAATAAAAACATTCGTGACTCCTTAGTACATAGTGCCCTTAAACAAAATACCTTGGCACCAGCGGGAACAATTTATTGCGGCCGTTCCCGCTGCAACACATGCCCTTTTCTCAATCCCACTACAGTGCCCCCAAATTCGACCACACAATCCGTCATACTGTTTCATGCACGTCCACCAACATAATTTATTGCATTTCTTGCGATAAATACCCTAAAATCTACATCGGTGAAACTGGGCGACGCCTTTCAGACAGGTTTGCTGAACATCTTCGTTCCGTGAGGAACAATGATGTTGACAAACCTGTAGCCCGCCATTTCAACAGCTCCAACCATTTGGTTTCAGACATGAAAGTCTGTACCATCCTTCCCATCTCCGGTGGTAACGATAACCGCAAACGGCAAGAGAGGCGTCTCATTTTCACCACACATCCTCTTGGTCTTAACGAACGTTTTTTCTTTTATTTAATTTCCTACAAGTTTTTTGTTATTTTAGTTTGCTTGGAACGTTTATTATTAGCTTATGCACTTTCCTTTTCAAGTTTTTGTTTCTCACTACTAATATATTATCGCCTAATCCCCTTGGATATTGGACCCGTAATTTCTCCCACCCCTCAGTCTGTTTGCTGATCAACTGTAAAAATAGCAAATGATTTAACTTTTCGCATCTCATCAATTATTAGTTGGTTTATCTCCTGTGCATTTGATTGGCTACTTTCTACTTGTGACACCCTTTTGGCATATATATAAGCCCTATTTATTTTATTTCATCTCATCTTACTTGATGAAGGGCTCCGCTCGAAACGTCAGTATCTCGTCACTAAATTATTGGCAGTTTCTCACTTTGCTATATATATATTGATAAGCTCGATAAACCTTTTATTCTGTTAGAAGACTTCTGTTGCTTTTATTAATATATAATCTTATTATATTATATAATTATGCATACATGTACCGGTATTTCAATGGTATTCAAGTACTGGTAACACATTTCAAAAAGATGAAATGACAAAAGTCCATAATATGCAACAAAGAACATTGCTTAATCTAATTATTTCACCAATATATCATTAATTCAAGATGAAATTCCCTTCAGCTGCTTGTTGTCAGTGAGATGATACCAGTTGTTTAATCCATAATGTGTTCCACTGACACATGCAGTGAGTGTTAACCTACCCAATTATACAGTATCTATATACAGTATATATCCTACAAAAGCTGTGTAAATATATACATTGCAAGCCTAGGACTGGCATTGTCTAGGCCTAATACAGGACAAAGGTGTTTACACAAACACACTATGCGATTGACCAGACCAGCATGCCATCAGATGAGCGTATAAACACTGATTGTTATAACCAGTGTGGTGCATGTTTAGACTATTAAAGTCAGTAAAATGTAAGCCAAGCCCAAGGTGGCATCCAGCCAGGTTGGTCCTGGTTAGTCCTATAGACTTGCAGTATAAACAGAGCTATAATCTGTACTTTTTACATCCTTACCACCAGTACTTGTACTCACAAATAGGATAATTATCAAGTATTGCAATTATTCCATTGTGGATGAGGTTTGCAAAGTGACCGAGTGAAACAATGGTGATGGATAATTTAAATAAAAGTATAAAATCTGCCATTCAAAATTTGTATTAACATTTGTTATTCTGCAATATTATAATAAAGCATATAATTTATTGGTATATCGTGTGTAAGGACTATACAATTTCGAGCAAAAGCCCTTCAAAGAGTGATTTCGTGATGTCTGATTGGCGCTTTCTCGATATATGAACAAACCGAAATTCAAATGATCGCTAACCCTAATCCTAACCCTAATCCTAACCCAAATCCTAACCTTAAAACTGACTTGGGTTGATGTTATAACAATTTTAAATTTCGGTTGCCATGAAGCCATGCCAAAAGTGAAATGTTCCGACCACAATATATTTTGAAGTACTAACCCTAAGAACTCATTCTACATATCTAATAAAAGCTTGATTAACAGCCTGTGACATACCTACAAAAATATTTTTGTAACTAATAGCTAACAGCTTGAAAAAAAGCGACGACGCTTGGATTGGATTGACAAACTCCGAGTAAATATTTTAGGATATTCAGACGACAATATCTTTTAAACTACTAACTCTAGAAAATCATGCAATATATCAAATAAAAGCCTGAATAACATACTTGGACATGTTTGCCACAAACTATCTTTGTAACTGATTGACAGGTTTAAAAAACCGAAAACGGGTTTACCTTTAGTTTTGACGCCACGTATAAAACTTGATTTACGAACTATTATTACGAATATATTGCATTTTCACTGCCTTTTCACGATCTTTTTGAAACTCAAATCTTCATTCACCGTATAATCCGACAAAACACGTACTTTTCTTTTACGGTTTCAATTTAAATATTAATTCAAACGCAGATATTTATTGTTTACCATATCTAGTTACCAGGACCAAATTTCCCGATGCGGCGCATGGGCCGTTGATCTTGAATATATATATAAAATTAAACTGAATGCAATTTCAGATTCGCTTGCATTTCCCGTGATAACCGACTAAACGCTGGTCGATATTAGCACCCTCGCACAAGTGCCTTCGATCGGCGCTTCGCGCCGCGCGAGGGGATAATATTATGTTGACATTGGGTATATTGACACTCACTATGTGAGCCAGAAATTGTTAGAGATTGAACAAGTACTGTATCACCTTGATCATTGTCGACTAAGCAGACTAGGCATGTCATCCTGAATATAGGTTATATTATATGTGCATGGTGATATAAATTAGATATTATAGTACACGATGCCATATGCATTGTTACCTGGCAAATATGGTATCTGCAATCTGCATTGGGCATTATTATTATTATTAGTAGTATTATTATTAAATAATAATAATAATAATAATAATAATAATACAATAATATTTATACAGGATAGCCCCTTCAATGCTAACACTGGTATCAGTATATGGGGTCTTGCTTTCTGACAAATTACAGTCCTTTTATATTTCAACGCATATTCATATATGATATATATAATTTATAATTTTAACTCAAAAGTTGTATATCCTGCACATATTGTCAATTAAGGCAATAGTTAATGGTACTACAACATGTGTGTATTCAGGAATTCTTCACAAAATTTCTTAACTAGCATTACACACTGTAACTTGCTTCTAATACGAGAGGTACCAATCTTACAAGAATGCAAGAACGAGCAACACATATTTCAAAAGGATTAAATGAGAAAAGCCCATATACAACAAATTACAACACTTTAAACCAACTGTACATTATATCACTACATATATTGACCTTGTTCATGATGACCGCTAATTTAATAGATTTATTAAACCTTGTTCTTATGTGGAAAACGTAGACAAATGTTAGATTGGACCAAATAGAGTTGAGGGATTGGGAACGAGGACAGAGATTTATGGCAAGACTTTACTGAACGCAGTAATCTGACCGAGCAGACTCTTCGAGATAATGCGCCTGATTTAAGAGAAAAGGAAATGCGATGAATGTACTGCTGGCCACGTAGCAGTTCAACCTCGAACCGCTACACGGAAAAGTCTTATCTCTGCCATCTGAGT
Organism: Chrysogorgia sp. JL179-B06; assembly: GCA_035772405.1. Taxonomy (NCBI): domain Eukaryota; kingdom Metazoa; phylum Cnidaria; class Anthozoa; order Scleralcyonacea; family Chrysogorgiidae; genus Chrysogorgia; species Chrysogorgia sp. JL179-B06. Next base: position 956,219 of record JAYKKM010000134.1, read on the forward strand.
CTCACTAGACCAATGGTTAAAGTTTCTCACTGACGGTAAGAAGGTTATGGGTTCGATTCACATCTGGGACTTACGAATATTTTCTGAGTAATATACTAGCTTCAACATTTTCCTGATATGTTGAAACGTTGTGCATTTTATTTTACTCCTTTTTTTGTGTTTCATGCTGGATTTTGATCTTATTCTTTGATGGGATCCATGCAAAAGTGGACCAACGAAACAAGCCTAACTATAATTTAAGAGAATGACTCACCTGTCTTCTCACGGGTTGGGTCGTCCTCCAGATGTGGCGGGGTCTCGGCTCCACTGACTGTTAAAAATATGGCAATATCATTATTTTTTGAAAGATGCATTTAAACAGTCGAGGAAAGGGAAAATATGGAAGATGCAGATGAAATAGATTAGATAAATATTGAAAATGAAGGATATTTGAGCAATAATCATTTTGATACTATTGCAGAAATAATGAGAAGGAAAGGGTTTCACGAAGATATTCTACGATTTCACATTGATATTCTAGGGAGAATAATGAACAAGCTCGAGGGCAATGACAAACCACCTAATCATTAAGATATCTAGAAAAAGAGCAGTAAGAAAAATAACGAAAGAACTTTATTCAGTCTTGGAATTCATAAAAATAACTGGAATAAGTGAAACCAACAACTTGATTGCAGCTGCAGCGAATGCAGTGGCTGATATATACATAAAACAAACTATTTCAGTTGAGTAACAAGAGGACGTTTGATGAACTGGATGAAAGGATAAAAATGACAATGATATAACATATGCACATAAAAGTAAACATTCTGCAGCGAAATATGAGATTGTCCATATTTGTTGTCATTGTTCTTAATGTTCATTGGCCCTTTCTTGGGATTTTGTAGTTCTGTTGGTAATGACAAGTATGGTCGGCCATTTAAAGGTCTATACACTACGAGGTTGACGTGACCGTAATGGTTGGCACTAGATCATGGTCGAGATATGTCCAAATATGCGGCTGCTAGCTTGCAGTACAGCGGACAACATTGGTAGGTGCCTTCGAAGTAGCCGTTCCTCACGTTGTAATCCACAAACTACTGGAATTGTTAAAGCATTGTAAGCAAAATCATTGGAATTGGATTGTAATCAACCACAGAACAAAGATCCTAACCGTAACTCCCCAATAATTAACTGCTTACAATACTTTAATAATTCCAGTAGTTTGAGAGGAACGGGTGTTCGAAGAATGATAGATATGTTATGTATTACCTCGTTCTTTTAAAAACTCCGCTTAACTTTCTGAATAATAAACGAAATTTAAAGTGTTTTTTTTTCAAGAACGGAGTTTTTTAAATAACATATATATTTCCAAGGCACCTATACGTTTCACTCTCTGACGAAGGGCCTCGGCTCGAAAAGTTAGACAACTTACACGCTATTTCGGCAACACACCAACCTTTTTAGATATTTGATTTGTATTTTCTCAATTGGCCTAAGATGGATCTATCATTAATAACCGTGCAATCGTAGGACTTAGTGAAACCCACGAGAGCTCGATCAAGTTGTTCAATGTATCTCTCAACCTCTCGATGATCCTTCAAATGTGCCAAATCATGTTCGAGCTACCATAATATCTACTCATCTCTCACATTCTGATTCGAGTCCGTATGCCTGTTCAACATGCAACTTGATGAACCGCTTAGGGTGGGTGTATCTAATGATGCCATCTCTAACAAGCCTTTTGTAGACTTTAATCAATGAGACGATCTGTGAGAGGGTTCTCAATGCGATGTCCATCTGCTCGCGCGAGGACGGCACCGCACCACAGGTCTACATTTGTATTTACCACTACATAATTTGTCGTATCGAGGAACTAATTTGTCGATTGGTCGTATCGAGCAACCAACTTGTCGTATCGAGGGCTGCCGATCTTGATTTGGTAATTAGCGTTTCGGTGGCGCACGAATCCCTCTCTAAGAGGTTGGAAATTTCACGACTAGCGAAGACAAACACGAACTAGATAGAAGGTAATTAAGAAATGCGAAAGGATCTTCATCGGATAAATCAAAGAGATACACGAGCGTTATGTATTTCATAGTCGTGACCAGAGAGAAGGGGAAACGATCGAACAATACATCACATATTTGAGAACTTTGGCACAAACTTGCACTTTTTGTAGATGTCTTCCGGTATTGATCAGGGTTGATGTCTAGTTTAATTTTTTTTTGAGGAGGCTGAAGTTCTTGACAAGAAAATAAAATTGATTATTAAGTAATGTTAAAAATTGATCGTGGAGGTTTTGTGTAGACTTGAAAGAAACTCTCTTTGATGGTGACTTTAGAGAATCAACAGTAGCTTAGTCTACCTTGACAGGTGTTTTTGGCAATGTTATATACATCAAAGGGTCAGTTACCACAACCATTTTTCTCTCTCACGACATGTACATGCAAACAGATGATCAACTTGTATTAATATAATACAATCTGAATATCCTATCCCATCTACAACTGCTACAACATCGTCTCGTCTCATTTCTTTTAGTATCTCTCGGAAGTTTTGGACTGTGGCCCTGTTTTGTGGCTTCCACCATTTTAGTACTTCATCAGTTGGATCGGATTTTTGGGAAAGTAACCATACATTTGAGGTTTTCATTCCTAACTTGCTAGCTAATGTCCTGTAGTCACCACCAGCAGTGGATTCTATGTTCAACAGACGACATATATCCTGCGTCACATGATAGTGAATGTCAGAAACCATCATTGGACTTGATACTCCTACGAGGAAAATCACGTAAAACTCCTGTTAAACCAATATTTTTATTGACAGAAACAGATTTTCATACCATATTTGACCACGGTTATTGAAATCCTAAATGCTATAAAATCTATTTTATATTGATTATGCTTCGTTTTTAACTTAAAAATTAAGATATAATCCAAAAACATAAGTTAACTTAATTAATATTACAACAAGTAAATTATTTGGATTGTTCTCCTATAAAATCATAGACCTCTTTCATAATGGCTTCCATTTTAAATATTCTTTGATGTGCATATAACCTTAATTGTTAATGAAGCAAAATTATTTTGAATTGCTGACACACAAATAAGGCCCTGATGGTTAATTAAGACACACATAAAGGAATATTCAAATTTGTTGCCATTATGAAAGAGGTCTATTAATATTTTGAATGCTTGAACAATACAGGTACCACAACTAAAGGTTTCCCCATTTGTGGATTGCAGTAGTTTCTTGGTATTTCCAAGGTTCTTGTAAGTTGCTAGGAAACCAATTTTTCTTTTAAAATGTAATTCTTAGCATGTGTTGGCAGAGATATATTGAACACAAACAATACTGATTTCTTTCAACTTATCTTGTACAGAAATTCTGTTTTTTCCTTATTTGAAAAGGTATAATATTGTTCATACTTCACGCTGGAGTGTTATGTACTTATTTTGAGAGCAACTTCATTCAAATTATATATGACAGAAGGTGGCTTACTATAGTGAAATATATTCAAGGAAATACATTATAATAGTTTTGAACTGGACTTTTGTATTCACTACTTTGATTATGGTTACATCATATGATTATACTTATTTTTGGCAAAATTCTTGCCACATGCTCGAAATTTGAGATATATGTCTCTTACATTTGGTATGCACAATAATAACTGGCTGTAGAAGCTAAGAATACAAAAAGCAACACCTTTAAAACTGTATTTGCTACAAGATACTTTTTAAAAACACCACCATTGTGCCATGAGAAATTGCGCTAGTTCTGGTTTCACTTAGGACCTTCCAAACAGCATATTTATCGTCCCCAAATGATCAAATGTTAAATGTCACATGTTAATGTTCAAATGATACATGTTCATGTTCACATTTTAGATTTAGTACAATAATTTGCAATTAATATATATTTCTTCTATCATTCCCACCAATTGGCAAGATCTTCCTCGATGAGCTTTGCTCTTAGAGAAAATATATGTTCTAAATATGTTTAAATAAAAAAACCAAAAAAAACAACCCTGCTCTATATCTAAGCAAATACAATACCTGTTAAATAGAGCTAACATATTTTTATTTTCACTTGAGATGAGAAATATGATGTTTTCATGGGAGTTCCTGAGTGAAACCAGAACTAGCAAAAACATTAGAATTTCACCAAAATAAGCATCTATTGCATGGCCGTCAGGGGTCCCCCGCCAAATAATTTGCTCTGGCGATGTCTTGCCAGTTTAGATCCCTTAAAACTTGCTGGAAATTACTCTCAGAAGTCAGGAAATCCTATTTCAGAGATCCTAATTTCAAAAACTTCCGTGGGTTCATGCCCCAGGACCCCCCAGCAGTCCAGTCTCATTACGGCCCCCCAATTGACTTTCTCTTGCTACGGTCCTGTATTGTATGATGTAACCTTAACATACTTATGATGTAACCTTAACATACTAATAGATGTATATACCTGTACTTGTTCTTGTGCCTTTGTTTTTCTGAAAAAAATATCTCGCAAGCTCTGTTAAATATATAAACGAATATTCAAAATTAATATTATTCAATTTTTTGCATCTTTTTAAAATTAAAATACTTGGTGCGTACGGTAAGTCTAATTAGAAAACTGCAGCAATAATCAAAGTTAATATATATATTTAAATATATTAACAACAATTCGAACGTTTTTTGGTCTCTGCATGATTAATAGACCAGTGGTCAATCCTGTAATACATTTGTATTACAGGATTGACCACTGATCTATTTAGGCACAATATTTTCAAATGTGAACTGGCACAGTTAAATTGGCTTAGTGCTGTAAAAAGGCAAGCTCCTCTTAAAAATAAAATGTTCTTTCTCCCCTCGGAATATATAAATTTATGCACAATATATTAGAAAATACAGAAAAGAGTGTTTATGTGAACATCAAAACTTTAACAATACAAGACTATTACTATGATTTAAGAGAATGACTCACTTGTCTTCTCACTGGTTGGTTCGTCCTCCAGATGTGGCGGCGTCTCGGCTCCACTAACTGTTAAAAAGATGGCAATATCGTTAATTTTTGAAAGATGCATTTGAAACAGTTGAGGAAAGGGTAAATATGGAAGATGCAAATGAAATAGATAGGATTGTTGAAAATGAAGGATATTTGAGCAATGAGAATGATTTTGATACTATTGCAGAAATAATGAGAAGGAAAGGGTTTAACGAAGAAAAAATTGATATTCTAGGGAGAATAATGAACAAACTCGAGGACAATGTCAATATTTTAAATATTTGAGAACTTTGGCACAAACCTGTAATTTTTGTAGATGTCTTCCGGTATTGATCAGGGTTAATGTCCAGTTTACTTTTTTTCTGAGGAGGCTGAAGTTCTTGATATTCTGACAAGAAAATAAAATTGATTATTAAGTAATATCAAAAATTGATCATGAAACTCTATTTGATGGTGACTGATATTTAGAGAATCAGCATTGCTAGTCTAGCTTGAGAGGTGTTTTTTGGCAATGTTATATGCATCATGTGAAAGCATCAGTTACCACAACCATTTTTCTCTCTCACGACTACATGTGCATACAAATACAGATGATCAACTTGTATTAATATATTTTAATACTCTTGACTCTGAAGATGACCACCACTGAGGCCGTCAAAATGTCAGTCACATGCAACAACAACAACAGTCCTTTTGAGGACTACACTAACCTAAATGATCAACTTTGACAACATCAGCTGTTAATCTTGACTCTAACGATGACCACAACTGAGGTTGTCAAAACATCACTACACTGTACCTATACCTATCCACCGTAAACATCTAATTGTCTATGCAAAGATATATATATGTTATTTACCGGTTTGGAGGTCCGTATGGAGAAATATTTCCCGAGGTCTCAAAAACGGCCCGAGGTCTCAAAAACGGCCCAAGGTCTCAAAAACGGCCCGAGACCAAAGGAAATATTTCTCAATACGGACCGACCAAAACAGTAAATAATTTTATTTTTTTTCATTAATATCCTGGCTTGTTTTTTTTGGTCGTCATCAGTATTTCTAGTGGACAAAAAAGAAAAGTCTGTGCTTTTTCTTCGTCAAAGGAAATTGAGAGTTAAGTCTCTATCCGGATAAAAAAAATCACTTATATGTCTTTCAATCTGTTCAATCTCGTTTGAGTTAATTTTCAAACGTTTTTAGAATATTTTACGGCTTATAAAACGCATTTAAAACTGAAATTATGTCGAGCGGTCCCGTATGGGCTCATACGGACCGCTCGTTAGTCAATCAGAAAGCAGGATTTGGTAGGATACGGACCGGGGAAAAATAAAGATATTTATTTATATCAGCAGCACAAACAAAAGCTTATTTATACATTTTCGCTAAAGGAAATTAGAGTAAAGGAAAAACATAGAAACTAAATAGGCAAGATTAGCAATTAATCACAAAAAGCGTGCACCAATTATTTTGGGTTCAGATTGTGTTCAACCCAGTACTGAACTTGTTAATGCACAGTAGGAATATAAGTACTGTGAAATAAATTTCCAAATAACAGAAAAGCTGACCAAAATATTATTCCAACCATTTACAATATTTTTAAGGTCTATACATTACAAGGTTGACGTAATGGTAATGGTCGGTACTAGATCCACCCGTTCCTCACACTGTAAGCAATAAATTGTTGGCGTTGTTATAGCATTATAACCAATAAGTTATTGGATTGTAATACGTTATGATTGTAAGCGCATGCGTGTAACATGTCAATTACTAGTCCCACATTCATAATCTCTCTCACGAATATACTAATTTAGGACCCCAAATAGTGGGGTTGGGGATGCAGAAAATACGGCCGGGGTTTAAGGTTAGAAAACTCGCTAGCCGTGGGTTAGGACCTTTGTTGTTTTGGGGTTGATTACAATTCAATAACTTATTGGGCACAATGCTAAAATAATGACAATAATTTATTGCTTACAACGTGCGAAACGGCTGCTAGATCATGGTCGAGATATGTACAAATATGCGGCTGCTAGCTTACAGTACAGCGGACAACTTTGGTAGATGCCTTCGAGGCAGCCGTTCCTCACGTTGTAATCCACAAATTACTGGAATTGTTAAAGCCTTGTAAGCAGTAAATTATTGGATTGTAATCAACCCAAAAACAACAAAGATCCTAACCCTAACGCCCTAATAAATTTACTGCTTACAATGCTTTAACAATTCCAGGAACGGGTGTTCGAAGAAAGATAGATCTGTATCTACTAATGTACTGTATGTTATGTATTACCTCGTTCTTTTAAAAACAACGCTTAACTTTCTCAATAAAAACAGAAATTTAAAGCGTATTTTTTTAAAGAACGGAGATAATAAATAACATATCTATTTCGAAGGCACCTACCAAAGTTGTCCGCTGTACTGTAAGTTAGCAGTCGCACATTTGTACATATCTCGACCATGATGTAGTGCCGACCAATGGTAATCTATCGTGTCTATATAGATATCCACAGCCTTCGGACAACCATTGACTACCAAATTTATAGACTAATTCATTGTATGAAGATGTGACCGCTTCAGTGATCTCATTATTCTTGACCATTATCTTAACATGACAGTTAAAGTAATCTATCTCGTATGTGATTCGGTCCTCTTTAGACCCTTCTCAAATATGATTTTAAAAGATCTTAACCATCTTCAAGCCATGCATCAAGTAATAGATCAAACACGAGTTTGAGTGTTTCATCAGGGGTTGAGAAAACAAATGAAAACCGAGGGCGTAGCCCGAGGTTTTTATTGTTTTCGAGTGTTTGGAGTGCCCTGATGAAACACGACAAACAAGTGTTTGATCTAGCTTCTCCAATGAGTATTCCTTTAGCAATTTGCTCCCATAGCGATTTTATTTTTAATATGTAGATTAAGAAATGTGATCCAGTTCACTAGGAAATTTCCTACAGGTTTTCATTGGGTATCAAAACTCATGCATGTGATGTGGTATACGTTCATGGATTGGCTATGATAATTCATGAATTATTAATGAGTTTGAGAACCCTAGTTCAAACCGAAGTATTTTCTCAATCGCGTAATAAAACATGTTGTGCAGCTTCGTCCGCAGTGTAGAAATAGAAATCAAATATCTAAATACGTTGGTGTACTGCCGAAATAGCGTATAAGTTGTCTAACGTTTCGAGCGAAGGCCCTTTGTCAAAGAGTAAAACGTAAAGTGAAATAATAACTGTCGTGAGTGAAACGTTTATAAGCGCGCAAAGCACTACCCTGACACTCACTCTTTATGTGAGCCAAAGATCAATAGAATGAAAATCTTTATGAGACCATGGGGATAAATGGTGCCACGTTTGAAAATGAGACGCTTTTCTTCTCTTTTACGGCAATCTTTTCCACAGGAAATGGGTGACATGGCACAAACTTTCATGTCGGAATTCGAATGGTTGATACTATTAAAATGTCGGGCAATGGGTTTGTCAACATCATTGTTCCTTATGAAACGAACATGTTCAGCAAATTGTTTCACATCCCACTCGTTAGCATGCCTTTCTATGGTCTGTTTGGTGATTGTCGGTAAAAATAGCAAATGACTTTCCTATATTTACATCACATTATTATTTGTTATTGTTTCTCGCACCTGATCAAATTGGCTTATTTATGTCTTACGCGATTATTTATTCTATAAAAGTTTCACTAACTAAAGTTATTATTTCACTTTACGTTTCACTCTCTGACGAAGGGCCTCCGCTCGAAAAGTTAGACAACTTACACGCTATTTCGGCAACACACCAACCTTTTTAGATATTTGATTTGTATTTTCTCAATTGGCCTAAGATGGATCTATCATTAATAACCGTGCAATCGTAGGACTTAGTGAAACCCATGAGAGCTCGATCAAGTTGTTCAATGTATCTCTCAACCTCTCGATGATCCTTCAAATGTGCCAAATCATGTTCGAGCTACCATAATCTCTATACTCATCTCTCACATTCTGATTCGAGTCCGTATGCCTGTTCAACATGCAACTTGATGAACCGCTTAGGGTGGGTGTATCTAATGATGCCATCTCTAACAAGCCTTTTGTAGACTTTAATCAATGAGACGATCTGTGAGAGGGTTCTCAATGCGATGTCCATCTGCTCGCGCGAGGACGGCACCGCACCACAGGTCTACATTTGTATTTACCACTACATAATTTGTCGTATCGAGGAACTAATTTGTCGAATGGTCGTATCGAGCAACCAACTTGTCGTATCGAGGGCTGCCGATCTTGATTTGGTAATTAGCGTTTTCGGTGGCGCACGTATCCCTCTCTAAGAGGTTGGAAATTTCACGACTAGCGAAGACAAACACGAACTAGATAGACGGTAATTAAGAAATGCGAAAGGATCTTCATCGGATAAATCAAAGAGATACACGAGCGTTTTGTATTTCATAGTCGTGACCAGAGAGAAGGGGAAACGATCGAACAATACATCACATATTTGAGAACTTTGGCACAAACTTGCACTTTTTGTAGATGTCTTCCGGTATTGATCAGGGTTGATGTCTAGTTTAATTTTTTTTTGAGGAGGCTGAAGTTCTTGACAAGAAAATAAAATTGATTATTAAGTAATGTTAAAAATTGATCGTGGAGGTTTTGTGTAGACTTGAAAGAAACTCTCTTTGATGGTGACTTTAGAGAATCAACAGTAGCTTAGTCTACCTTGAGAGGTGTTTTTTGGCAATGTTATATACATCATGTGAAAGGGTCAGTTACCACAACCATTTTTCTCTCTCACGACATGTACATGCAAACAGATGATCAACTTGTATTAATATAATTTAATATTCTTGACTCTGAAAATGACCACCACTGAGGCCGTCAAAATATCAGTCACATGCAACAACAACAACAGTCCTTCTGAGGACTAGCTACACTAACCTATAAATGATCGACTTTGACAACATCAGCTGTTAATCTTGACTCTAAAGATGACCACAACTGGGGCTGTCAAAACATCACTACCTACCTATCTACCGTAAACATCTAATTGTCTATGCAAAGATATAGATATTTATTTATATCAGCAGCACAAACAAAAGCTTATTTATACGTTTTCGCTAAAGGAAATTAGAGTAAAGGAAAAACATAGAAACTAAATAGGCAAGATTAGCAATTAATCACAAAAAACTTGCACCAATTATTTTGGGTTTTAATGCAAAGTAGGAATATAAGTACTGTGAAATAAATTTCCAATTACAGAAAAGCTGACCAAAATATTAGTCCAACCATTTACAATATTTTTACCTGAATATCTATCTACAACTGCTAGAACATCGTCTCGTCTCATTTCTTTTAGTATCTTTACGAAGATTTTGACTGTGGCCCTGTTTTGTGGCTTCCACCATTTTAGTACTTCATCAGTTGGATCGGATTTTTGGGAAAGTAACCATACATTTGAGGTTTTCATTCCTAACTTGCTAGCTAATGTCCTGTAGTCACCACCAGCAGTGGATTCTATGTTCAACAGACGACATATATCCTGCGTCACAAGATAGGGAATGTCAGAAACCATCATTGGTCTTGATACTCCTACGAGGAAAATCACGTAAAACTCCTGTTAAACTAATATTTTTATTGACAGAAACAGATTTTCATACCATATTTGACCACGGTTATTGAAATCCTAAATGCTATAAAATCTATTTTATATTGATTACAGGCGCGGATTTAGAAGTTAGTCGCATAAATTAGATTTAGAATTTGCAATTCAAAATACCTGTGAATAACAATCCTATTGGATAGATTTTTGTTCTGAATTATTCTTAAGAAAAGCATAACCAATAGGGTTGTTCATGAAGTGTCTAATTTATGCGACTAACTTCTAAATCCGCGCCTGGATTATGCTTCGTTTTTAACTTAAAAATTAAGATATAATCCAAAAACATAAGTTAACTTAATTAATATTACAAAAAGTAAATTATTTGGATTGTTCTCCTATAAAATCATAGACCTCTTTCATAATGGCTTCCATTTTAAATATTCTTTGATGTGCATATAACCTTAATTGTTAATGAAGCAAAATTATTTTGAATTGCTGACACACAAATAAGGCCCTAATGGTTAATTAAGACACACATAAAGGAATATTCAAATTTGTTGCCATTATGAAAGAGGTCTATTAATATTTTGAATGCTTGAACAATACAGGTACCACAACTAAAGGTTTCCCCATTTGTGGATTGCAGTAGTTTCTTGGTATTTCCAAGGTTCTTGTAAGTTGCTAGGAAACCAATTTTTCTTTTAAAATGTAATTCTTAGCATGTGTTGGCAGAGATATATTGAACACAAACAATACTGATTTCTTTCAACTTATCTTGTACAGAAATTCTGTTTTTTCCTTATTTGAAAAGGTATAATATTGTTCATACTTCACGCTGGAGTGTTATGTACTTATTCTGAGAGCAACTTCATTCAAATTATATATGACAGAAGGTGGCTTACTATATTGAAATATATTCAAGGAAATACATTATAATAGTTTTGAACTGGACTTTTGTATTCACTACTTTGATTATGGTTACATCATATGATTATACTTATTTTTGGCAAAATTCTTGCCACATGCTCGAAATTTGAGATATATGTCTCTTACATTTGGTATGCACATTAATAACTGGCTGTAGAAGCTAAGAATACAAAAAGCAACACCTTTAAAACTGTATTTGCTACAAGATACTTTTTAAAAACACCACCATTGTGCCATGAGAAATTGCGCTAGTTCTGGTTTCACTTAGGATCTTCCAAACAGCATATTTATCGTCCCCAAATGATCAAATAATAACATGTTCACATTTTAGATTTAGTACAATAATTTGCAATTAATATATATTTCTTCTATCATTCCCACCAATTGGCAAGATCTCCCTCGATGAGCTTTGCTCTTAGAGAAAATATATGTTCTAAATATGTTTAAATAAAAAAACCAAAAGAAACAACCCTGCTCTATATCTAAGCAAATACAATACCTGTTAAAAAGAGCTAACATATTTTTATTTTCACTTGAGATGAGAAATATGATGTTTTCATGGGAGTTCCTGAGTGAAACCAGAACTAGCAAAAACATTAGAATTTCACCAAAATAAACATCTATTGCATGGCCGTAGCAGGGTTCCCCCCCCCCCCAAATAATTTGCTCTGGCGATTTGTCTTGCCAGTTTAGATCCCTTAAAACTTGCTGGAAATTACTCTCAGAAGTCAGGAAATCCTATTTCAGAGATCCTAATTTCAAAAACTTCCGTGGGTTCATGCCCCAGGACCCCCCAGCAGTCCAGTCTCATTACGGCCCCCCAATTGACTTTCTCTTGCTACGGTCCTGTATTGTATGATGTAACCTTAACATACTTATGATGTAACCTTAACATACTAATAGATGTATATACCTGTACTTGTTCTTGTGCCTTTGTTTTTCTGAAACTCTTTAACAACCTCTGTTAAATATATAAACGAATATTCAAAATTAATATTATTCAATTTTTTGCATCTTTTTAAAATTAAAATACTTGGTGCGTACGGTAAGTCTAATTAGAAAACTGCAGCAATAATCAAAGTTAATATATATATTTAAATATATTAACAACAATTCGAACGTTTTTTTGGTCTCTGCATGATTAATAGGCCAGTGGTCAATCCTGTAATACATTTGTATTACAGGATTGACCACTGATCTATTTAGGCACAATATTTTCAAATGTGAACTGGCACAGTTAAATTGGCTTAGTGCTGTAAAAAGTCAAGCTCCTCTTAAAAATAAAATGTTCTTTCTCCCCTCGGAATATATAAATTTATGCACAATATATTAGAAAATACCGAAAAGAGTGTTTATGTGAACATCAAAACTTTAACAATACAAGACTATTACCTGGAGGAGGGATGACTAATGTCTTGTCCACAATTTTACGAGTTTTGTAACAACGAGGCAGCATACTGTAGCTGTCGGGCACTCTCAAAAGTTGCTCAAATTCCATTTTATAATGATACTCATTACATCTAGGACATTTATTATAAATTATATAGCGGAGTTCAGGCCACAGTTCTTGCACCATATCTGCAAAAATCTGGTGAAGATTAAGAACAACCTTCGATAAGGTGTTGATTCGACCACTTTTGCTTATCCTCACAGTAAATTTAATCTTGTTTTTTCTTTTGGTAATGCAGAACTTTACTTCTTCATGCTCTTCTGAATTAATACCAAAGAATCCTTCCTTCCAGTGAATTCTGTAGTCTGAACAATGATGGGAACGGACCATATGGCATTCAAAGAGACCAACAGGGAGAGTACTGAGAAATATATATTCACAACTTCTTTCAATCTCATCTTGTGAAGCAGTTATTGGCCAAACATCGTCAATGACAGAAGGAGGAGCTGCAGGCATAAGCGCTGGTATAAATGTATAGTTCTTGCCGATTTCGTTCCCTTCAAACTCTGCTTCTCTCACTGTCATTTTATAACCAACATCAAAATGATGGAGTAAGGCAGCAAGCTTCTTCACATCTGGCAATTTGGGAACAGCGTCGAACCAAATACATCGCAAAAGAGACTCTGAAAGCATACCTTTATTGACCAAATCGAATTTTTCATTAATAAACATTTCAACATCCATGTTGCAAGCTTTGAATTCTTCTCTGAACTTCAGGTGGGATTCCATATCGTGGTGAACAACCTCTTTAACCAACATGATAAGCCACTGGGGATCTGGAAAGATCAAATTTCTGAGCTGTCTCACATTTTTGAAATGTAAAATTTTACCTAGTTTAACCAGATAAAGAATGACATCATACAAGATCTCTTTTTTCTCCACAACTTCATTGAACATTTCAAGGTGTTGGCATAGCCACATTTCCAGTTCTTCAAATGTTAGGTACTTGGGGAGGTTCTTGTTTTTCATTTCCTCTCTCAAAGTAGGTAATAACTTTTCAATTTCTACCCACAAAAGTGGAAGAGTGGTTTTCAGATGCGGGAACAAATTCGTGTTGTTTCCAGTTCGGACAAGTTCCTGGCTTAATTTGTTAACGTTCGGAGTGACAACAATTTCTTTAGGGAGGACTGGCCTTTCTGTTCTCAGTGAGTTAAGCTTTTCCTTTCTACGGGTGTTGGAACTGTCATTTTCATCCAAATTGTCCAAATCCAATTTTATAGAATCCACATCAAGTTTTTCCTGTTTGTTAATTCTTTTTAACATATCCTGACACTTGTTGCTTAAGTTGCTATCATCCACAAGATCAGATTTTGTTGCAGCAACCATTATAACAGGCCTTCGAACAATGTTCTTTAACTCGTCAATCCACTTGCCAGCATTTTCATGATACGATTCATCAGTTGGTTTCATATTCTGACACGTCCACAGCCAAAAGAAACAAAGAGTGTTTTTCAAAAAAGTAACGACTTAATACACTTTGATACTCGATGTGACCGCCAAAATCCCAGATTTCTAATTCGAGATCTTCATTTTCAGGATCTGGATACCACTTTCTGATCTCAATACCTTCAGTTATCTCATCTTCGTCCGTCAATCTTTGCTGTCCCATCAGTAAACCGTTAACAAGACTCGTTTTTCCTGCACCAGAATTCCCAATAACCAGAACTCTAAGCCGTTTAGAGTGAGCTTCGCTAAACTTAGCGGTGCTTTTAAAATAATCTACCATCGTAACAGTCTAACAGATAACTTGTGATGGCTTCTCCAACATATTATATTCGAGGTTGAAATTCGCGCCTCTTTCTATTAAGTTACCAAAACAATCGGAAAATTATTTTAGTTTATTTGAACTCATCACAATTTCTGAGATCAATGCAATTCTCAAGACCAACTTTTTTCAGGCAACAGCCTCTCTCCGCAGAGGTTTCAAACACACTCGTCAGCGGTTCCTCACGTAAAAACGCGAAAAACACAGAAAAAAATTAACGGAAACCTCTGCGGAGGAAAGAGGGCAACATGAGCCATAGCCATTTTCTATGGCGTTATATCCCCGCCAAAATGCAAGTTTTTCATTCGACACTGCAAGTTTATAATTCAACATTGACGTTTTTCATTTGACATGCAAGTTTTTGATTCAACATTCAAGTTTTTCATTCGACACTGCAAGTTTATAATTCAACATTCAAGTTTTTCATTCGACACTGCAAGTTTATAATTCAACATTCAAGTTTTTCATTCGATCATGCAAGTTTTTGATTCAACATTCAAGTTTTTCATTCGACACTGCAAGTTTATAATTCAACATTCAAGTTTTTCATTCGACACTGCAAGTTTTTGATTGAACATTGACATTTTTCATTCGACATGCAAGTTTATGATTCAACACTCAAGTTTTTTATTCGACATGCAATATTGCAATTTTACTTGCAAGATTGTAAATTCGGCAATGTCACGATTCAGTATTCAAGTTTTCCATTCGACATTCAAGTTTTTCATTCGACATGCAAGATTGTAAATTCGGCAATGTTACGATTCAGTATTCAAGTTTTCCATTCGACATTCAAGTTTTCCATTCGACATTCAAGTTTTTCGTTCGACATGTACACGATTCAACATTCAAGTTTTTATTTGAACTTCATGCATGAATGCTCAAGGACGCAGGCGTCCAGCCCGAGTGCCCGACGCCTCCGTTGTGGGTTATAATTTTTCCGCCAAATTAGAGTAATCAATGTGGCTACACTATATATGGAGTCGGACGATATTAAGAGTCTTAAGAGTATTGGCAAGAAGCAAATTAAAGTAACCCTGAGAAGAGTTGCGGAACAGCTTCTGTCTTTAGCTGATAAATGTAAGTGTGAGCAAGTTGATTCTGTTTGTGCCCTGGTCCCCCTACATGCCGAATGAGGCGATGAATGTGTTTATACTTGTGATACTTGGACATCATCATGTAAAGTATTTTGATATTTTTTTATTAAAACGTGGAATACAAATTAGCTACAACAGGCTAAGTGCACTAGCTAAGTCACTATTGTTTTGTAATTTGAACTTGGAATTTGGACACCAAAGCTTATATTTACAGTCTGAACATTTATTGTACATGCACAGAAAGACAAAGAAAGCTGGATTTTGGACTGCTTTTTAATTATAGCTAAGAGGGTGATGTTTTAATGCCTTGTGAGTATGCTTTATATAAAGCATTTCCTATTCTCTTTAAGAGGGAGGGATCGTAATTTATGAAGATGAAGATTGGAGGGATTTTAAAATTGCCTGAAAAATAATACAAGGGAGTATCCAAAATAGGTACAAGGGGGTATCCAAAAGGTTTCTGCTGAATAAGGTTTATAAAATATGTTTTCATTTTATGGCCATAGCAGAGGGTGCGGCCGACCCCCCCCCCCCCCTTAATAATTTGCTCTGGCGATTTCTTTCCAGTTTGGATCTGTTTAAACTTGCTGGAAATCACTCTCGGAAGTCAGCGAATCCTACCTCAGAGATCCTAATTTCAAAAAATTTCGGGGAGGCATGCTCCTGCAACCCCCATCAGTGCAGTCCCATTAACGGCCTGCATTTACACATGATTTACATCAGTTTATATGTCAGGTGTCAGCAGGCGCGGACTGGACTTAAACTATTTACCGGGAAATGGCAACTGGAGGGGCCCACCATAATAAAATGTCAATACTCAGCAGAGCTGCAGCCACGAAGATAGCATTGGTGCGAGAAATCCTTCTAGGGGTTCCGGGGGCAATGCCCCGTGAGAATTTTGAAAATTGAGGCTCTAAAATGGTGTTTCCGGAATTCTGAGACTACTCTAACCCCAGATATACATCGCAAATAATGCAAACTCATGGAGGTTGGAACGAGTGGGGGACTTGAAGGGATTCCAAATTTGGAAACAAACTTGGAATGAGTAGAGGACGCCTACTTGATGTAACCATATGCAACGTTCTTCTAACGTCCGAGGCGAAATGAGCCTGGTACGAGATATGCTTGAGCAGATGCCTTCATGTTTAATAATAAAATGGCTTTCGAAACAGTGCAACTGCTTCTATTCACTATTCAGTTTAAGTATTTCTGAAAAATTTATGTTCCATGAAATTATTGGTGCGACAAATGTCGCACCTTGTCGCAATGGTGGCTACTGCCCCTGCTCAGATAACCATCTCTATAGCCGACGAACTTGTACTCAGATTTGCAAACTCAAAACAAATTTTTTATTCCAAAAAATTATTTTAGTTTACCCGCTTAAGAGAACTTTCTTCAGATAAGGAAGGGCCCACACAAGAACAGGAACAAGTGGCCCACCGGGAAATCTCCCTGTGTCCCGGTGGGCCAGTCCGCGCCTGGGTGTCAGAAGGGTTACTCACCTAGAATAATTTCTAAATAAAATCTATTAAATTAATTAAAAGCAAAGATGAGGTCAAATGAGTCATATGTGGCGTTTTAGGACCATATTAAATAAATATTTTGTTACTTTTTCACATGATACAGGCTAATGATATCAGTATTAAAATGATTCAAATATATCAAATGCAAATATATATATTATATAGTTGTATGCTGTAATGCTGATACAAGTTAGACGAGGTCAATTAAATGGGGATATATTTACCATTATGCGCACATATATATCACACGAAGGGGTAAAAAATAGCTAAGAACACCAGGAGGGCTTCCAAAAAAATGTACTGTATTGTAAGGTGAAAATTTAAAAATCACCAGACCTACCACTACATAAATTATGAACCCTTCCTATTATTAAAAGAGTTCAAATTACAAAACAATAGTGACTTAGCAAGTGCACTTAGCCTGTTGTAGCTGATTTGTATTCCACGTTTTAATAAAAAATATCAAAATACTTTACATGATGATGTACAAGTATAAGCACATTCATCGCCTCATCAGCATGTAGGGGGACATGGGCACAAACAGAATCAACTTGCTCACACTTACCTTTATCAGCTAAAGACAGAAGCTGTTCCACAACTCTTCTCAGGGTTACTTTTGCTTCTTACCCAATACTCTTAAGACTCTTAGGTTAATATCGTCCGACTCCATAGTGTAGCGACATTGATTACGCATATTACGCATTAGATCCAATTTGGCGGGAAAATCATAACCCACAACGCAGGCGTCGGGCTGGGACGCCTGCGTCCTTGAGCATTCATGCGTGAAGTTTACAATCTTGCATGTCGAACGAAAAACTTGAATACTGAATCGTAACATTGCCGAATTTACAATCTTGAATGTCGAATGGCAAACTTGAATACTGAATCGTGACATTGCCGAATTTACCATCTCGCAAGTAAAATTACAATATTGCATGTCGAATAAAAAACTTGCATGTCGAATGAAAAACTTGAATTTTGGCGGGGATCTGAAGGCGAGGGTGCTAATATCGACCGGCGTTTAGTCCCTAATAACGGTCTCACATTTAGTTTATTTATTGCTTACTACGTGAGCAACGGCTGATGATTCAGTATGTATTAAAACGAAGAGCATACAGCATACTGTCCGAAAATGGAAACATATCTTGAGCCGTGGGAGTCTAATAACCATTTGTTTTTTGGGTAAGATATATGGCTAATAATAATAATACTATTTTTAAAACACTAATGGTATTAAAAGCTTTTGCCTTGTTCTGTGAAATTATTTCGTGACTATTAAACTATATGACCGACAGCCTGGTACGGTTTCGAAAAAACTATATGACAGCAGCAGTCCGCAATTGTTCCCTCGCCCAGAAGGCCAGAGGGTGCTAATATCGACCGGCGTTTAGTCCCTCATCATGGGAAATCCTAGCGATTCCAGTCTTATATTTAGTTTATTTGTTTATAAAGGGATCACCGGCCCAACCTCGTTCCCAGGGCCTTCGCGGTGCGAAAAAGTCCTAAAACTCAATTAAAACTCGAAACAGTTGGATATTTAAACACGAAAAGTACGTATGTTTTGTCGGGATAATAAAATCCGCGGTTGAACCGCTGGTCATCATAGGTTGACCCGAGGATCGACCGAGGATCAACCTAGGTCGAACCTAGGTTCGACCTCAACCGTTGCTGCGCGGTTCGCATAGCGTCATTTCACGAGTGTAGTATCGGATGAAGTCGGTTATTTACGAAGTTTAGCGACCTTCGCACGTTGTCTGCACTTCTTCGAATTGGCGTTTGTCGTAGCTTGGCAATTTCGTTTTCAAATACCGTTACCGTGTTTAAATTGATAATGGGAAAGCTATCTCCATACGCGAGGGAAAGAATTGTCTCATTGTCGTCCTCTGGGGTAAAAAAGTCGCTTATTTCCGAAGTTTAGCGTCCCTTTCCTTTGCGCGTTGTATTAATCATTATAAGCAGTGTGTTCGACAATCGACAGTTTCAAGCTTTGATATCTAGCAACAATGGGAAAGCTATCTCGATACGCGAGGGAACGAATAATTTCACTTTCTTCTTCTGGAGTGCAGGTTACTAAAATTACAGATCTGCTTCAATAGGAAGGAATTAAAACTTCGAGATCTGCTGTCAGCTTGTTTAATTCTTTCCCGACATCGTCTAGAAATAGCACAATTCGCGACAAACATGCATTTTTCCACCACAAACGTTCCCACATCTCAAGCACAATTGCGTTCTCACAATGCTGCTCGCCTCTGTTTTGTTTTTGTCTGAATATGTGAAGCTTGTACCGCAAATAAAATATATTACTAGATGGTGATATAAACGCCGTGACTCCGTGTGTGGGTTCCGTTCATGCGAAACATTCCAAGCTCTGTTTCAGAATCATTCTCAGGGAAACGTGAAGAGAATTTTTTTGATTATTTATAAAAATGTATTCATGAAATTTTCTATTCCAAGACTCGCTATGGCCACAGACGACAAAAGGACACTTGGCCTGACATGCATTTGGCCTGCTTTGACACTGTTGACACTTGGCCTGCTTTGCCACGCCATGGCCAGAAATTATGGACATTGAGCCTGCGCTATTTGTGTAGCAGCATTACGCTAAAACCCCATTTAACCCTCCGCATCCCCGTGGATCATATTACGACCCATCGATCATGCGTTTAATTTATTCATCTCAAATGTCACACGTCTACTCAGACTCAAATCTGAATTCCAAGCGTGCTCATCTAATCTGTTAGCTAAGTAATCACGCGGGTGTTATACCTTGTCATCCCAAAGACACCGATACCATTGGAAAGCTACGTTTTCACTAATTATTCTTATCCAAACCATAGTAAACTTTGAACAATGCTGCGGGTTATATCAGCGAAGGAAAGCCGTGTGTTTGAAGGTAAAGTAAGATGACACGTTGTTTTGCCGGTTGGCAATGTCCTATGTTTTGAAGATTCAAAACGAAAAAGCAGGGCCGTTATTTCGTATATTGAAACCTAACGTAACAAATAATATCGAGCAATAATTTGTTAATGAGAAACGATTTCGGCAACTAAAAATAGTTGCCCACGGAATGAAAAACAACGCAATAACTGTGAGTCCGTGTAATATTCCTATTCAAACTATAAGGGCGACGCTTGAAAATTAATGTTTCAAAAGCAGGGCGAGTTTGAAGGCTAACAAACATTTGTGTTGTTGAGACGCATTCAGATCACCTTTTCATTCTGTTTCGATTTCGGCAAACGTTGAAACTAACTTAGAAGCTATTCATTTTGGCGAATTTGTAATTATGCCATATATAAACGTTACAAATATGACTCCATGACAAGGCGAATTATTTCGAGCACGCGCAATATGAATGTCCGTCATTTCTGGCCATGTCAAACAAAACTGAAGCACTTTGAGTGACCGCGTGCTTGGTCCAGTGGCACTCTCTTTGAAAAGTTGTGTACTTCCTCATGATTTTATAGTATATTTTGCATGGCAGTATTAGTTATTAGAGAATTACTAACATCAGCCTTCCAACGAGAGCGCCTGGCCAAAGCTCCACGTGCCGAATAAAACGGAAATTAACAATACACATGTCAAAAGCTCTAGCTTAACTTGAGATTTTTTACGTTACTGTATTATTCTATAGTTCACATAAGAGCAATCAGTTACATACATGAGAAGCATGTCGGAGAGCAATGCCAATGACATAGTTCATCAAACAATAGTTTTAACGAGTACGGATTTGGAGATTTGAAACCTGTCAATGGACCATCACCACTGAAGTGAATATTACTCCTTTTAAAGTTGTTGCCTTGTGTCCAGGAACATTTGTGTACTCATAAATGAACAATGATTTTAAAGTCAAAACGCGTTTAGGCCCGTTTCAAACGTCGAATTTATCATGTGTCGAATGCAATACTTCGCATTATATGCACGACGCACGTGATATAAGTTCGACGTTTTTAATTGCGGTCGACAGCAATATTATTAAGTTCGATCGCTTTTGTCGGATATATCGATCAAAGTGCGACTTAATTTCAAACGTCGAATTTATCATGCATCTATCTAGGTTCGACACATGATAAGTTCGACGTTTGAAACGGGCTTGAATATACTGATATACCAGGAGTTTAATAAAAAAATGGCCAATATTTTTTCGCATCGATCAATTTTATATTTTCGCCTGATTTTTTCAACATCGTTGTAAGTCGGCTAAAAAACACACATATAAAAATTTAAGCCAATTTGGTGAATTATTTCCTACATTTCTAAACACGGTGATTTTTTACCTTTTTGACCCGCATGCATAAAAAGTATTGTGTTTGTAGTGTATAAATAGATTGCGTATATATTTAAAAGCGGGTGGACCGGTGCGGGTGGGATCTCTGCAGAGACTCTGCTGAAGGTAATGGGGGCATTGTTGTTAAGCACATGATTTTATACTCCTGGGAATTTAAAATAGCTTCTAATCGTATGAAGGAGCATAACTGCATAACAAATTGTCAAAGTACTAATTAGTCATATCATCAGTTCGAATAAAAATGGTTCAGCTGACCACAGAGCAACGAGTTTTTACTGTTTTACATTATACCGAGACTCAATGTACTTTGAGTAAAACAGTAAAAACTCGTTGCTCTGTGGTCAGTTGAACCATTTTTATTCGAACTGATGATATGACTAATTAGTACTTTGACAATTTGTTATGCAGTTATGCTCCTTCATACGATTAGAAGCTATCTTAAATTCCCAGGAGTATAAAATCTTGTGCTTAACAACAATAGGTTAATTTCTAAAGGTCTCGGTTTTTTTTGATACACCCTATATGTATATATATATATACATATATATATATACACCCTATATATATATATATATATATATATATATATATATATATATATATATATATATATATATATATATATATATATATATATATATATATATATATATATATATATATATATATATATATATATATATATATATATATATATATATATATATATATATATATATGTATATATAAATATATACATGTATATATATACAGTATATACATATATATATATATATATATATATATATATAAAAAGTAGAGTGCTGCGTAGACAGTGTTTTGAATATATAGCAAAGTGAAAAGGTGGTAAACTGCCAAGAATTTAGTAACGAGATACGACGTTTCGAGCGGAGCCCTTCATCAGAGTAAGACGAGATGAAATAAAATAAATAGGGCTTATATATATGCCAAAAGGGTGTCACAGGTAGAAAGTAGCCAATCAAATGCACGGGAAATAAACTAACTAATAATTAATGAGATGGGAAAAGTTAAATCATTTGCTATTTTTAACACTCGATCAATAAGCAGACTGAGGGGGTGGGAGAAATGACAGGTCCAATATTCAAGGGGATTGGGCGATAATAATAGAAACAAAGACTTGAAAAGGAATGAAAGTGCATAAGCTAATAATAAAAAGTTCCAAGCAAACTAAAATAACAAAAAACTTTTAGGAAATTAAATAAAAGAAAAACGTTCGTTAAGACCAAGAGGATGTGTGGTGCCAAGTTTAAAAATAGGTATGCAATGCGTACATGCGTCTACGTTTGGGATGGGGCGTAATTACTATCGTGGCACAAATATACAATAGTAAAGCAATTAATATTGGTATTTACATTCGTTGGAAGTGATTGCTATGATTGCAGATGAAAGAAAATCATTACTTTACACATGGCTTGGTGGACTGGTGCAGATATATTAACCGTTAAAAACTTAAACATATTTCTTGTGGGGAAACTATACACACAGTACTGGTATAGCCCATTGTTTATCTGATGCGTTGAGTGCAAACATGGGCACGGTGCTACACTTAAGTAGTCACTACCGATGGGCATTGCAGTTTTTTAGCACTTGGTCTTGGGTTATTAGACTACTTGCATTTTGGGTAAGAAATACAGGAACATGTTTTATTGAACAATAGGCAATCATAAACTTTAATGTTATTTTGCTGTATGGTAAAGTGCAGTTATTATACCTATTAAACAGTTCTAATTCATTAGTGCTAAATAGCAGAAAATAAACAATCAAGAAAAGAAAGCATTTTGCACTGGATAGTAATATTTAGTATTTACTGTTGCACAGGTATATTAGTGTCTACATTGTATAGTGTCTACCAGTGGCGTAGCTAGGATCAAGATTTGGGGGAGCAATGGAGAGTTTG
Source organism: Chrysogorgia sp. JL179-B06 (assembly GCA_035772405.1). Classification (NCBI taxonomy): domain Eukaryota; kingdom Metazoa; phylum Cnidaria; class Anthozoa; order Scleralcyonacea; family Chrysogorgiidae; genus Chrysogorgia; species Chrysogorgia sp. JL179-B06. Next base: position 979,730 of record JAYKKM010000134.1, read on the forward strand.
GGGGTGCAGTTAAATTAGAATTATCAAGCGTTATGGTGTATAGTCGTGACTTTAGCCGCGACCAATGTAGGTGGGTATGGGGGCACCACCCAGAAAAAAAGCGCTGTGAGGGCATTTCCCCTGATTTCTAAGACAAACTTTCCCAAAAAAATTACCTGCACGGGTCAGTTGAAAATTTTTTTAAATAAAATTGATAACAAGACTAATTTGTATACACCTGGAGTCCTGGACCAACCTGTTAAAGTCTGACAACAAGATAAATAACCATGGATCACAATATTTACATCCAATGCAGCAGAGCCTTTGGTAGTTTTGACTGGCATCGAGGTGGCAAAAAGAACCGAAGGCTTTTGGAAGCATAATTCTACACAGTTTAAACTTCTTGTGAGCGTTACTGTGAACACTGATTCCACTGGTAAGCCTATCAGCATCACGATTAGTAACAGAAACACACTTCAAATTTCAAATAAACAAAAGTTGTTACTTGAATTTAGCATCAGACATTCAGGGGACTGGGGGGTCAGTCCACCCTAGGCCACCTTTGGCTATGCTGCTGGTGTCTACACTGAAGGATTCCAATGCAGTTGAGAAAACATGAGACCCTGGTCTATGGATTGCCTAAATAAACTAAATAATTATTCATACCCCAGTTTTCACGTACCACAAAAACATCAACAATATCAACTCAAAATTATTTGTGTCCAAGTGGAGCACTTTGCTAGAAATGCCATGCGAGAAAACAATAACAACTTTATGCATATATAATTGCTCGTACAATTATTTAAACCAGTTTAATTTTCCAAACAGTTTCTTTTAAACCAGTTCAATTATAAATACTGTGTATAGCATTGGGTTAAATATTAATTTTAGTTTTAAAGTTTAAAATTGTCTACGGTTAGTATTGAAGTTAGCATTAGGGTTGTACGTTAATATTTGGATTAGTTTTAGCATCCAATGTTATTTATCCTTGTGTGTGAATACCCATGCATACAGTATGTACTATGTACTTACATTGCAATTTTGTTTGAGTGAGAATGAGTGTGTTAAAATCTTTTAAATGTACAGTATATTATCAACAGAGCTTTTACAAAATTACCTTAATAGATTATTGCATTAGGAAAAGTATTAAAGTAAAATACATTATTGCACAATTAACTGCATAGCTTTCCATCATCATCAAATGTTTAAATATGTTTCTGGATACCTTCAAAATCAATTAATACATTCCACTACTGTGTTACAGTCAACAATGTTGATAATTCAATTCACTAATTTAGAGTGAGAAAATATTTTATTTTAGAGCACTTGTAGTGATTAAAAATGGTTAATTGTCTGTTATCATGAATATGGCACCAGCAAGGGTTTTACTACATCCCAGCATTCTTTGTCAGTGCCCGCAAACAATCATGTTCTATTAGATTTTTTTAGGTAGGACAAAATGAGAGATTATACTGCTATCATACAATCGGACAATGTATGATAAAATGCATCATAAAACTGCTAACCCCAAAACAACTAACCCTAAACCCAACCTAATGGGTTTTCTAGCTAACCTCCCACCTTGGTTTTATAATACTAATCTTAATACTAATAAAAGGATAGTACAGAAGACAATTGTTTGTGGGTGCTGACAAGGAATGCCAGGGATGTAGTAAAACCCCACCAGCAAAGGAGTCACTATATTGTAAATAATAAACTTTATCATCAAATTATTGAAATAAATTCTGGCACGTCAGTTAAAATAGCAAAAAAATTTTTAATAGAATTACCTATGCAAGTATAAAGGTTAATATTTCCAGCACATAATATCGTACAGGTATTTAAAAATTGTGAATCGCAAGTTGTAATATCTTTTACTTGAGTATATATTATTGCAGTCAGTGAAATAGCTACACATTGTCTTGACTAAAATCTGCACAAATTCTATCACTGATAAATTATATACACTTGGATAAATCATACACAGTAGGTCTTGGCCTATTAAAAATACACAGCGGTATAAATAATATCAATATTGGCATTGTATTCCAAATGATATCTTAGTTCGAGATGAGAGTTGATATCCTCTTTGGTTTTTGCAATGCTATTGTGAGCACCAATTCGAGCTCTGTATATCTGCTCAATCGTTACTCCCATTTCAAATGATTCGTGTTTATACAGCAGCTGTGTAGTTATGGATTGCCTCAACGGACGAGTTATAGTTTGCCTCAACGGGCGAGTTGTAGTTTCCTCAACGGGCGAGTATCACAAGGAAAGTGCTGCCTTTTACTTCCACAAAAATCGTAAAATATATGTTCACACGAGAACTGATCAACAAATTGACGTTAACACTCATAACTTGTCGCTTTACCTTGATAAAATTTCGAAAATGAAAGCAAACAGTGGCCAAATGGACGCTAACACTCATAACTTGTCGCTTTACCTTGATAAAATTTCGAAAATCAAAGCAAACAGTGGCCAAATGGACGCTACAACTCTAAAAGTTCGCTAGGTCATGTGATCCAGGTTGTTACGTCACAGTGTCCAAACTCCAAACACAGCCATATATATAGTCCGCCGCCGATAGCATAGCGTTTACGTCGCTAAGCAACGTAGCCGCAAAAATGAGACGCTTCTCTTGCCGTTTGCGGTTATCGTTGCCACCGGAGATGGGAAGGATGGCACAGACTTTCATGTCTGAAACCAAATGGTTGGAGCTGTTGAAATGGCGGGCTACAGGTTTGTCACCATCATTGATCCTCACGGAACGAAGATGTTCAGCAAACCTGTCTGAAAGACGTCGCCCAGTTTCACCGATGTAGATTTTAGGGCATTTATCGCATGAAATGCAATAAATTATGTTGGTGGACGTGCATGATATATATATATATATATATATATATATATATATATATAATTACAAAATGAATACACCGATTATTTCATTGAAGTTTATTCGCGACAAATTTGTTTCGTATGACAGGCCGAAGCTTGCCACACTCATCAGGTCTGTCATACGAAACAAATTTGTCGCGAATAAACTTCAATGAAATAATCGGTGTTTTCATTTTGTAATTATTTGGCTCTGCGTATACGCATTGAGCACTCTACCCATATGATTTTGTACCTGATAGTTTCTATCACAACACTTCTATATATATATATATATATATATATATATATATATATATATATATATATATATATATATATATATATATATATATATATATATATATATATATATATATATATATATATATATATATCTATATCTCTATATCTCTATATCTCTATATCTCTATATCTCTATATCTCTATATCTCTATATCTCTATATCTCTATATCTCTATATCTCTATATCTCTATATCTCTATATCTCTATATCTCTATATCTCTATATCTCTATATCTATATCTATATCTATATCTATATCTATATATATATCTATATCTATATCTCTATCTCTATCTCTATCTCTATCTCTATCTCTATCTCTATCTATATCTATATCTCTATCTCTATCTATATCTATATCTATATCTCTATCTCTATCTCTATCTATATCTCTATCTATATCTCTATCTATATCTCTATCTATATATATATCTATATCTATATCTCTATATATATATCTCTATATATATATATATCTATATCTCTATATATATCTCTATATATCTATATATCTATATATCTATTTAACAATTAGTCACCGAAGTCGCGGTGATTATCGGTGAATATTTACCGAGCCGCGAAGCGGCGAGGTAAATATCACCGATAATCACCGAGACTGAGGTGACTAATTGTTTTAGTAGAAATTCACAGGTGACTATCAGAGAGAAACAACTGAAAGAAAGCAAGGGGAAATGTTTTAATTATTTTATTTGTTATTTCCGGAAGTCGCGCATCGTGAGATCACATGATTTTACGTAATCAACATTCAACAGAATATTAAAACGAAGAACATACGAACGTGTTATACTCTTGCAAGTGGAGGCCAAAATGTGCTTTAAAAAGCGATTTTGCTGTCAGATCAAGCAGAACTACAGAGGGTAAGACTGAGTTAAAGATTGAGTTAACATAAACGAGCAACTGTTGAAAGATCCAGACGGAACTTGTTTTTGCTTGGTTAGTACATGTACAAAACTGGCTTCACTTTTGTCCAGCTCGAAGTTCCCTTGTCAATCAGCATGTTTTACCAGGTGAAGCAATGACTTTTTCAGCAGATTTGGTTTGTTTTTTCTTGGCCGATTTCCAACGTAGATGGAGATACAGAACCTTGCTGTTTCGAGTAAAACTCGGGGATAATTCTGTGTATCAGCATTCTGTCTCGTACAATTTTTGGATATAGTTTCACGGCTGTCAATGTTTTTTTCCTAAACCGTTTCACCGCTATTTTTCCTTCACTGACGAGCAGCTCGAGGTAGGAACTTAGTATTTTATTAGCCTCACTGAAATGAATAAGTAATACTGTCACAGATTGACATTTGTTTGTTGTACGGAGCCGAGGATGATGGTCAAGACTGCAGCTCGGATTGACAACAAACTTGTTTTTTTGTAAAAACTGCCGTCTTTTTTCGGGCAGAATCGTAAAATATCGAAAAGCATTTGTTCATCTCTTCAACAATCATGCTAATAAGCTTTCAAATGTTGTCTGAAATGTTTGTTGTTCAAACTATTCTGTTAAATAAATATTTTTTCACAAAATTACTTGTTGTTTTTATCGTGTCGCCGACTGCCGTAACGTTGACACCACTAAGAGTTTAGCTATGAAATTTGGGAAATTCTTATATCTTACCTCGAAATCGTTTAACTCTATATTTGGTCGCTTCTTTAGTTTGTTTTTGAATAGCATTTTCGTTAATTTTAGTCACTTTTTTCGTACGTAATATCGATAAATCGAGAAGCCGCCATTTTTTAAATCGCTGAAAATGTGATAGTCACCTCGCGCGAGGTGACTATCACAAAATAGGTCGTCCATCTCGACCAATCACGGCACGAGAAACTCTATAGTCACCTGTCAATTTCTACTAAATATCTATAGATTTATGGTGAACGAAAATTTCGAGTGTGGAAATATATACATTTTAAGACCTAACCGGGACCAGTTGCGAAAAATGCAACTTAGCGGCCTTCCGGTCAGGAATTGAACCCGCGACCCTGCGATGCTGCCGTTGCCGAGAGCCTAGTCACGAGTCCTGTATATAACGGTGGTAATGCCGGGATAAGATTCTGGTATATTATAGGTAATATTGGGCATTTCACTCGATTGAACAAAAGGTACTAAGG